>JBBMFX010000016.1:12622286-12642286 GCA_037832545.1 Rhabdalestes septentrionalis | reverse complement strand
ACTAAACTATGACATAAACGTTCACACATTTTATCGGCGGTTATTCTTAGATTTCATTCGTTTATTATGTCAATATGTTTATTGACCGGCCATATAACTCCAGAGCTCCAAAAAATGGCATTACCTTGAAAAAGCAAAAGCGAACGCTAATGGCTAATGAGTAATTGTAATTTGTATTCCATTAATACTATGCAAACTGCCTGCTTAAATCATCTTGAGCAGAAATGTTTGTGAAACTATAATACATAGTTTTCAATATAATTTGTACTTCTGACCATTATTGTTTAAACACATAATTTGGTCATTGACACATTTGTAATGTTTTGAAGCACATGTGCGATGATTCATGACTGCATTTTGCACAAATTGCACAAACTGAAGGGGATGCTTTCATTACTTCTATTGCATTGCCCTTAACTCCTTTACAAAAGTGAAATAATGAAACCTTTCCAAAGACAATCATTTCAACCTCCTTAAGTGATAGCAAGATGTATTTAACTCTTCCTAGCTATATAAATTTGTGTATAGAATATTATAAATTGGTTTTAACTAAACCCAGGTATAGTGTCCTTCTGTATGGGGAGCCAGCTTACCTGGGCCATGTTAACAATGTGGGCGGGGGAGATATGGGGCAGGTAGAACTGGAGCACTTTGCCTCTAACAGCCTGAAGCAGGAGAAAGATCTCCCTCTGCTCTCTTTAACAAGCATTTATCATTTCAAACCAGCTAATGAAGCTGTACTCTCTGAGCCAGCACGTCCTGATATGTGTCTTTGTGTGTGTCTGTGTGTGCAAGTGTGTGTGTGCAGTTTTCTGCTCTGGTGAGCTTTGGTTGAGCGACTGTTGAATCAGTGCTGTGCCTCCCGCTTCTTTCTACCATCCAGTATAAGCAGTGAGAGAGCCAAAGAGGAAACTGCGCATTTGTAAAGCCATTTTCCAGATCGAGGCTAATCCTTTGCATCTGTTCTGCCCATATTACTAAGACCTACTTGTTGGAGCTTCTGCTCTCACTTTCTATTAATGTGCTTTTTTAAGACCTCTGGGTAAATACATGGGTGAATAGTGTTGCATAGAAGACCTCTTAATCCAGGGCGAATGACATTGCTTTCAGGGATTTGGCCCTCGCCAGTGTCAAATTTACAGAGGAACTGGAGCTTGACCACATTTTTAGACTTGTGGGCTTTGCTTGGAGTCCTTGGAGTGCTGTTGGCATCTTCAAAAGATGTTCTTCTGTACTTCAAAAAGCAAGCCTGAGTAATCCAAATCCTCAATTTGAATATTTATTTATTATTTTGATATTTGTTTCTTTATTTAGGCTAGTATTTGGAAGCTTTTTGCACTCATAGAAGCTGTACCCTAATATTTAATCTGCAAAAGTTATCCTTGCCTGTGGGTAATATTTAAAATAAACAAATGTGAAGTTGGTTTAGTGTAATGCATCATAAATACATGCTAGGCATCCTCAGAAATCAAATGTGTAGCAGTTGTTTAAATTATCTGACAATAAGAAAAATGCTTCATAAAGGTATAAAGATCCATTCAGACTGCAATTTGATTTGAGTCATGATACTTCCCTCACATTTCAAGATTCTCATGATATTTTGAATAAAATTTGAATAAAGCAAAAGGATGAATGTATTCAGCTGTAGTATAATCGAATGAGGCTGGAGCTGGTTTGCAGGTGTGTATGAATGGACATAGACATAGACATCCTGAAGTGTGTTTGACTGGCACGTTTGCTTGCAAATACCGGTGTAATAAAAATGGAGCTGTAAAAGCATATCCATTCTCTGAAAGGTATTATTACTGGTGCTGGACAAAAACTCATGTTAAAAATCAGGATCTCAGTACACAGTGCGATTCCATACTGTAAACTGGTAGTTGGGCTGCAAAGATCCAGTCAGCTTTTTTTTTTAAATCCCAGCATACCTAAATGAAGTGCATTTTGGATCAAGAATAACTGAAGTTTCTGCATGCATATGGACACTGATTTGTGCTATTAATCATTTATGTACAGCAATTCAAAGCATGCAACAGTTAATTTACTGCCAAGAAAAAACATTCTATAAATGACGCTTAATTATATCCGAAAAGAAAAATTATTAAATGATTTAAAATAAAAATTCAGTGTTAACACACATACAACCAAAACAACATCCATATGTTCATAATTTTCCACTTCGACACCTTGGGCGTCCTGTAAAGCTGTCAGTTTCTCTGTAGTTCTCAGTTAATTTTCAGTGCAGAGCACAGGTCTGTTGCTCTTTTTGTGTGTTTTTTTTCTGCTATTATTTAAATGTTTAGATATTTCCAAGTTATTTTTATTAAATCATTTATTAAAGCAATTTATTTATAGCAAAATACTTATGTGTTAGTGATGCGCGGGTCGTCTCGTAACCCGCGGACCCCGCGGGTCGGGTTGGGGCGGGTAAAGAAATTGTCACTTTATTTGCGGGGCGCGTTGGGGCGTGTCATTAAAAACAAAATTACATACAAAATCCAATCTATAGCCTAAAATGTGTATCATTATCTTGTTATTAATATGACCTGATTAATCGTTCAGATTCATAATCATATGTTGTTGCCAGTTTACAGGGCGAAGTTTCCAAGCACTGAAATAAAGGCTGTTTTCATTTGGATTACAATGCCTAGTATGTCTATTTAATGGTCACGGGTGTGGGGCGGGGCGGGTTGTAAAAATAGATACAGTAGTGTGGGGCGGGCTGGGGCGGGCCAAATAATTTCATAAAAGCATAATAGCATCACTATTATGTGTAGCTTATAGATTTGTTTATATGTTTTTAAACCCTTATATGTGGATAAATATAATTATTTTACAATACAAGTTTTAGATGTAGGAATTTCAATTCCAAGTAAGAATCAAGATCTCACAATTCCCATTCTTTAAGTATCATGATATCTTAAAGCATTTTAAGTGAAGTCAAGTCTAGTAGGTTTTGTTGTCATTTCAACCACTAACATAGTATATACAGAGCATTTTATGTCCTGAATGCATTTTTTTTCATAAGAGGCTGATATAGCATAGAGACCTAATAATAATAATAATAATAATAATAATAATGCATTTCATTTATAAGCAACTTTCATGACTCTCAAGGTCACAGAAGTAATATAATTAACATGGCTGGGAATTTAACGCGTTAATTAGATTAATTAATCAAAATTTTTTTTAATGCAATTAACGCTTTAAGCCCTGCCACTAGTTGGCAGACATGCGGTACTTCAATTCAAGACCAAAAATACGTCATCTTCCCAAATCACTGCAGCGTGAGCAGCCAGAGAGCGCAGTTCAGCTTTGGAACGCAGCTGCGTGGCCGTGCGAGGCGAAAGTGAACACAAAGCACGAACACATGTTTATTTCAACACTTTTCCCATCGGTTAACTGTGTGGGAGTGGTGAATCGCAGTGTAGGAGAGGTATTGGTTGAGCTAGAGGCAGCAGGATATAGAGAGAGGGGGAATATTGGGCTGGAATTAGCCGTAGCATTTAGCTTTCTCCATCCAGACCTCCAAAGGGGCGGAGTCTCAGCGCTGTGGCCAGAGTGTGTGTGTGGGTGAGAAAGCTGGGAGACGTAGTTTATCATAACTTACAACTGTCATATACTCTAACCTAATTCATAGGTTTGGTTCAGTCAGTGATAAAAATGTCATGACCATTGTAGCCTAAGTTATTGGCTTGTATTCAATAATAAATGGTAAAAAACTGCTTCTTGTAAGTCTGTATTTATGTGCGATTAAATGCGATTAATTAGATTAATTACCCAGCACACCATGTAATTAATTAGATCAAAAATTTTAATCGCTTGACAGCACTAATAATTAAACAATATATACATTAAATTTTTAAATTTTAAATATTTATTATGTCCCTTCCAAAGCAGACAGTGTTCTCCTCCGATTGGGGACATGAAACACAGTTAGTTTAAGCCACTCTCTGCAGACACGGCGGGCCAGTTGAATATCTCTAGGCATGATAAAACATGACAAGATTGACCTGTCCTGTCAAATAAATATAGCGATATTCATCCAAGTTCTACTAGAATGTGGTGACAGGGCTGTGAGAGTCACATACTCTGCCTTAGACAAAGCTTGTCAATGTCTATGACTAAACCTAACTTAGTCATCTTTCCAGCTGCTTTCCATATTAAAAATAACCAAATTATAATGTAATTAATAGCCTTAGTGGTTATAGTGGTTAATGTGAGTATAGACAATAGTGATTTAAGTAAAAATGCTGTTTGGGCCAGCCCCCCTACTCACACAGTAAACCTAGATTGGAATTACTTGTTCTGGTAGATAAAGAGTAGTTTCTCTCTGAAGTGACATCCTACCTGCAAGACATGTGCAATCTTTGGTCTTACATCAGTCTGCAGTAGAAAATGCATTTTGAGAACACCCGAGGTCACAAGCTTAGTAGTGACAGTAATTACAGCGCTTTTTGACTCGGCAGTCTTAAACCCCATGCAAATCTTTTCGCCAGGGATAAGAACACAACTGCTGCATATGTTCATGTCTCAGACTGTTTCAACTTGTGCACATATGCAAAAGCAGCTGCCTGCTGTAAGGACTGGTAAGGAGACTGGATTATGCATAAGAAGACTAGGTCACTCTAAGATTATCACCCTCCTGCACCCTAATGTCTCTTCAGAAGCTGCAGACCAAGCCGATATCTCCGGATGAAGGCCCCCCCCCACCCCAAGATGAAAGGCCTTTTCTGTCATATGCAGTGTAAAGGGTGTAAAATGCTAAAGATTGTCAGGCACTGTGTTAAGTTAAAAGTAATATTCTATCTGCCCCTTGTCCAGAGATTTATTTTGTCCAGACTAATGTGCACCCATATGTCCGCCCCTCCAATCATTCATCCACCCACATATCAGTCTGTTGCGTAGGCAAAACACAATTGATTATGCAGGTTTAGGTTTTAATCAAGTCTGGCAATGGACGCGGTGTGTGCTGTATGTGGATAAAATCCAGCAATGTGTTTGGTTTTTGATATGATATCCATGGTGAAATAATCCTGAATGGCTCAGGGCTTTATTTCAAGCCTTGCTGAATGTGTCCAGAGGCAAAATCCGGGCTCCCTCTCTGGCCTGTAATATAATGAGGTAGCCAAAGTGATGTCTGCACTGCATGTATCTATCAGGATAATCAGTGTTTTGATGTAATCCTTGACAGTGACAGACAGGTCTTCTCTCAGTCATTTGAGAGGCCCAATGCTGTCACGCTCTGACACACATAGACCAGTTAGTGCCAGCCTTTACTAATATGATAATGGGGTGTTGTGAAACTATACAGTACATTGTCTGTTTTCTTCATGGAATACATATTGTAAAGATATTGTGATGTTTGAGGAAGTTCAGAGCCTTCATGGAACCAGCTTAAAAGTGGAATGGTCCATACTGATATTATATTTTGCACCTTCATATTTTATTTGAAAAGACTGACCTTTGAATTAATGAATTTTAAATGCTGTGTATTTATAAGAAAATATTATGTGGAAAACGCTGTTTGAATAAGCATTCAACATCATTTTTAGAAGCTCCAAGATTAAACAAATTATTGTAGTTGCCTTGGGATTCACCTCAACTGAATTTCATCATCAAAAATGTATTATTTCTGGATAAATTGCCCTCCTGATTCAAGCACCATTGGTCAGATAGTGAAACTGAAGGAAAGCTGAGAAAGTTAAGATCAAAGACCATTCTACAGAAATTGTAAAGAAGTTATAGACAAGGACAAATTTGGAAAAGGCAACAAAATACTACTAATAGCAAACGTTTGAATGTTCTACTAAAGAGTGTTGGATCAGTTTTGAGGAAATGGAGAGCACACAGTTCTGTATGGAGTTCTGTATGCAGCTGCCTTCTATGGAAATGTAGCTAGAAAGAAGCCATTACTGAAGAAACACTATATCAGAGCACATCTGGTGTTTGCCAGAAAGCATCATAGTGAAATAGCTTGAATGTCAGATAAGGGTTTATGGTCAAATTAATAAATGCAAAACTGCAGCTTTATGAACAATATTCATTATGCTATCTGTGACGCAAGCTTGACACTGCCTTAATCTTCCTCAACAAACTCTATTCCAGTAATGAAGAATGGGGGAGGCAGTCTCTTTTGTGGGGATTTTTTTCCTCTGAGAAGTTTTTTTCCTCAGAGAATACTGAGCATCTTGTCAGAATTGAATGACGGATGGATAGCGCGCCTCTATTTGATAACCGGTCCTCAAGCATCATCCAACTGACCCAAACAAGCTGGAGCAAATCAGAAAAGAAACTCTCCCAAAACAGTGTGCAAAGCTAGAAGAAACTCACCCTAACAGACTTAAAGCTTTTTGCTTTTTAATTGGGATAATCGGTAATCAGTACCGTAGTGTGTTTACTGCCATAATCTTTTTTGAAATGTGGTTTTACAGTTAAAGGCATGCTTCTGAAAATTTGTATGACCGTGGCACAGGTTTAATATCCTGGTATACATTTGGGTCATTATTACGAGATGACTGTTGCATAATAGAAACTGAGACAGGGACTGGTTCTGTTGGAATTAGCATCACTGTCTCACAAAACATAAACCCTCAGTAAATAATTGTAGAAATCACCGCTCAGATTGCCTCCGTACTGCGGCACTATATTCAGAATGCAGTGGAATATGGGTTTCACTGAAGAACCACTATGTGTCTGACTTCCCTGTATCCTTGTCACATTTGTGGTATAAAACTTCACTACACTGATGTCTATTTTATAGGGATGCTTTATGTAACCATACAGATGAAATACTAGTCATATATTAGTTCATAGTGTTGAATGGATTGAAAAAAAAAAGGCTGCAAAGAAAGCTGTGTCTCTTTATTATGGAGAGCTATCCATTTTCTCATTGACATTTTTCCCTGAAAGTGCTTAACAGTTTTACTTGAAATTCAAAGCAACAGCAAGGTGAGATCACAGCTCAAACCTTCTCCACGTTACTCTCCTGGTTGTGAAACTGACACTTCACCTTCACCTTCACCTCCCCAAATAAGTCATCACGGGCATGTCATGTGTGCTCCCCTGTGTACAATCCTGCCCTTCCTGCTATCAGTGTCGGTCTGCAGTAAATGCTATGTCTCTGAAAGACCAGCTGAAAAAGAGAAGTCACTCTCCTTTAGATTTTTTGCCCCCCCTCTTGTCACTGCCACCATCACCCCATCTTGCTGGCATCGCTTCAGCGGCGACACATAAAAGCTCTTATCAAATATTGTTCGCGCTCAGCCGAGCGTGGCCTCCCGATTTTGACCTGTCGTTGTCCAGGGCAAGAGGTGCCATCTCAGCGCCCTGAGTCGGCCTGGCCGGTAGAGGAAGTGGGAGGGTGCGAGGACCTCTCAGGGCCATGCACAGTCAAGGCCTGACTGGTTGAGAAGCAGGTTGTGGTTCGAGAGTGGAATGTTTAAGAGGCTGTTTGCTCTTTCTGTCTCACAGTGAAGCTCTTTAAAGGCCCTTGCTCTCACAGTGCAGAAGAGCAAGACTGATGTTTTTACTTAGACGCTGCCTAGCTCTGGATGGTGCTTAGAGGTTTTCTGCTATTGTGGTGCTAGCTGTTCACTTTCATTTCATATTGTTTCAGAATTGGAGTTTCGATCTATGATCAGATTACCTTACTTGTTTACAGTGATTCTAATCACACAAAAAAATCTGATCCTAGATAAGCACACCAGCTTTCAGTCGTTGTATCAGTGTAGCTCTATGTTGGTTTCCAGCCAAATGTGACAGGCTCACTAGGTGCACAGAGGCCGGACACCAGGCCTCTTAATTCCTGCAGACAGCAGACGTTGTAGCTTTATTGTAACAAATTGATCTGAAACTGCTTTCTTCAGCTGTTTCTTGATAACTGGAGACTGGAGTCTTTTGTGCACATTAATTATCTTTAAAGTAAATATGACAGTGCCTGCAGATGATGCTGTGGGGTGTGGGAAAATGAGCTCTGCTTGCGTGCAGTGCTTTGTTCTGCTCTATGGGAGCATTGCAAACAGCCACCACATAACAGGCTAATAGTAATTCAGCTTGCAGCCCCCCAAAGCATAATGATTTCCACCATGGGATGGGGAAATGCGTAATGATCAAAAATGTTGATGCTCTTCAATTGTGTTACGCAAACAGATGTTTAGTAGTACACTTAGTACACTGCCATCTGAATTTGTGTGTGTGGGCGTGAGTGTGTGTATATGTATGTGTGTGTGTTTAAGGTGGCTGTTGATTTAACACCTCATGAATAGGCTCAATAGAAAATGCATTAGATTCATAAACATCATATTCAAGGAGAGCAAGACAATGAAAATGTCCAAAATGACTCAGCAATTGCACAGGAGCATGGCATTTATTGTCAAACAAAATATCAAAGTGGCAATAGAACAACACACAATCAATCAGAGTCACAGTCAAAGAACAGGCCCACTCTTAAAAAAAACCCAAACACTACAAACAAGATAAGCAGGCCCTCTGGCTTGGTGGCTGCAGTATCTCAAAGCCTCAGTGTTTGCCCATCAAATCTTATTCACTTCATTTGTCACTGCCTTTGTTCCTGTATGTACACACTCTGGTTCTTACACAGAGGAGAAAGTTGTCAACTCCAAGCACTTAAACAAACCTGAATGAATTGAGCTGCAGGGCTCGTATCAGTATCTTCCTTCATTCTTTCAGTTTTTCCTCCTGAGGGGATTTTCCCTCGTTGGTCCCACAGAGTAGCTATAGAAACAAAGGCCCTCCTGTAGGTTATTATTCTAGCCCACCACTCACAGGCCCAGAGCAATCACAGAAATAAGCCCACAGCCTTCACTGAACTACCTAGTACCCCCACTACTCACCTCCCCAAACACATCTCTCAGCATGTACCTGCTATGCGCACAAAACTACATGATCTCAAGCTTTCTGCATTGCACACATACGCACACACACATTTATTTACTGACACTTCTACATTTACCCACACACACACAAACACACACACACACACACACACACACACACACATACATATATCTGTATATACACACTTACATAGAAATTAATGTGTTTCAATCATATCTGGGCCATGAGAGCAATTCATATAGCGGAAAATGCTGAAATCCGAATGCCTTTAAATTACATATTAAAAATGTATGATGATTGGCTTTGCGCATTTTGCTGTTGTTGTTGTTATGAAATGAACTATGCCTGTCTTTTTTATGATAATTAGATCTCAAGCACCAGCAAAACTGGCTTTGTCTCTCTGCTTGAAAACACCATTTTATCAAAGTGATGGTGGTTCTGCACAAGCAATTTGTCGATTTATTTTTGTTCTTGCATAACATCAGCCACATGCTTTTTAGCAAAACGTGGACTCTAACTCTGGACTGCGTTTTGCAGGCGTTCCATGGACCATAGTTCTGAATTTGTTTTATGCTAAATTTCAGTTCTGATAGTTAATTTGCAGGGAATTATATGTGATGTATTTATGTGTATATGTTTGTGGGCTGGAGAATCATCGTAGTAGATGGTAAAATAAATGTGCAGATTTATGGTGGATAATTTGAGCTGTATTCTATATGCCTCTCTTATCTTCTCACGTCTCTTTCTCTCTCACTCTTCCCTTCTCACAGAGGATGAGCTGTAGCTACCTCCTGTGCACCATCCTGCTCTTTGTTGCAGTTTTACTGGCTGTCACAGTGACCGGTACCATTCTCCTGATGAACCACTATCAGGCTCCCTCTGGTCCTGATGCCCCACCACTCATCAGCACCAATCAGGATGAGGGCAACGCGCTAGTCACGGTGGAAAGGGGCGATGGCTCGCGTATAAACATCTTCATTGACCCCAACTGCCCTGACTATAATAACAACTTCCTGCGGCTGGAGGGAGTGCAGACATCGCTACTTCACTCACTTACCGACCACGACACAGACCTGAAGTCAGTGAAAGGGCAGGACCGGGCACTGCTCGTGAAACTGGCTGAGGAGGTGGCCAAGCTTTCGGCCCATGCCAGCCAGCTGAAGATGGAGTACAATGCACTGAGGCAGGGCCAGGGCAGCATTGGACAAGAGATTAACACGCTCCAGTCGGAACAAGGCAGGCTCATCCAGGTGAGAGCTTCTCATCCATTTATTGCTCTGATGGCAGGAGATAGACCAGAACCTGAAGTGCACCCACACACTTTGGCCTGACATCAGTCAGTGTCTTTTATGTTCATGACACGACAGAAAAGTACCAGTCACATTTAACATACTTAGATAATTTAACTCCCTTAAATACCTGCCAGCAGAACAACTCTTAGCATCTAACACGGATACTTGAAAAGTGTGCATGAGTGATTTAATTGTGGACGAATGCTGTATTCTGTAAGAAGATGTCAGATATAGTCTCTTCTTCTGTGTGATGACCTTACAATGCCCTGTTTCATAGTGTAGGACAGGAGATCTCGACCCAAGCTTCAGGCACTCCCTGACAACCCCTACCTCTATTTGTTTTGAGTGAACTGTATGGGAATCTCTGAGGACTGGTTTGACAATTGATCGAGGGAATTTTTTATGCAAACAAAGCAAATGCCAAGCGTCATTACACTCTGGATTAAGTTGCAGCCTTATAGCAGCCTTATTGTTTTTGGGGACCAAAAGTAGAGCTGCAAATATGGTGAAAATCTCATGGTGAATATCTACAAGACACATGTGTAGTTTTAGGAGTGTACCTCAATTTTCCATCTATGTATTTATTTGTTTGCATTGTTGTTCCACTAAATTCATGTGACAATAATATTGTTGCATCACTTATTATTTTAGCTTGGTCTTACAGCAGTTTAATTGTCATTGTACTACATGTCAGAACCAGCAGGTCTTTTCTCACTGAAAGTGCAGTAAGTGTCTGGAGAATTGTCAGGAAGCCAAGCTCACTTACAAGAGAATTGTCCTTATATGTGTGAAGAACACTTAATTATCACAGTAAAACAGCCTAGGGCTCAGTTAACTAAGAGGTATTAGCTTGTTTTTGAAGGGCCGACTGATGCCTTTGGAACATGTTTTAGGTAGCACTTGGAAATTAGTAAAAGCTAATATCAAAGCTTGTGTACAATTTGACATGGTAGTACTGCTGCAGCAGCAAAAAATGTTGCTTATGTCAGCCTGCTCTTATTTAACCCTAAATTATCATTCTGCATTCATCTGGAGGTCTTCCACACCATTGTTTACTTGTAGAATTATTTAACTCACATGTTAACAGACAGTTTTGTCAGTTAGAAATGCTCAAAGCAATAAACTTTAGCAATGTTTCCAGGCTTTAATGTTTTTCTAGTTGTGTCTTGGAGCATACATAACACTTGGAACTCTGCAGTGCTGTGATCCTCCAGATATGAACATTGAGATTAACCTAATTTGGTTTCCATTGCCAAAAATTTGAGTGTGCAGGATGATGATTTGTAGAGCTCAGATTTAACCTGTAATAGTGTTATATCAGCCCTGGCCAGAGATGGTCAGCAGTCTGGGAGACAGATGGAACCAGCAGCTCCCAAATTTAGACCCGTGTTTTATGAATTTGGCTTGTGCACTAGGATCATGCTTTCATTAGATTTCCTCAGCCTGGCAATAAACTCAAGGCTCTGTCAGTGGTGTGCAGGGTCTGTCTCCCACAAACCTTTGTTGTGTGTCTCAATATTATTTGTCATACCCTCTTAGATAAGCTTCATAATATGGTGTAGTTCCTGGCCTGATGGGTATAAAAGATTTATTATTTAAAGTACACAGCTTTTCTACTTGACCACATTTTTAGCAACCATGTGATCAAATAAAACCCTGTGGGCTTTGCGATGGAATCTGTTCCTTAATGAAAAATGCATGCTTTGTTTATGTACTATCATCGGTTTTTAATGCATTCTTACTATATAACGTTACATTTAATGACAGCGGGAAAGTCGGAAATGTGGGAAATTTGCATTGTAACAGCAGAAAGTGGACAGTACAAAGGTAAGAGCAGTGAAAGTGAAAAAAATAATAAAAACTATACCAACAACAGAGTGTAAAATTACACTATACAATCTAGAAATATATCAATGGGTGTGTGTATTGGTTGTCTGTGTGTGTGTGGTCATCTGCAAGGTCTTTGTTTTAGAGTCTGACTGAGCCTCACGCCATTGCAGTACACATCTCTGCACTGTACTGATTTGGCCATTTAGGTTCTAAAAAAGGGCAGGTTTGGCCACATTTCCATTAGATAAGCGGAATTAAACTCTTAATACCTCATGTATTCCTTTCTTAACCAATGGGAGACTCTTCCTAAAGAGAGGGAAATTGCTGAGGTGCTGATTTGGATTTTCCTCTGGGCATCTTTTAAGTGAAAGGGTCAAGAATTCTTTTGTGGATCTCTCTGCACCATGCTATTCTGCACAAGCATTGGGTCATTAAAAAGCAGCCCACAGTGGCTATGCATAAACCAGTATAAACAGCTCCCCTTTTGTTTGGGAACCTTAATTCTGCGCTAGTTGAATGTGTGTGCCCCATTTGCAAGTGTAAGGGAGCTGCTACACAGCACCCAAGTGATGTGTCAGCATCTTCTACATGAAGTCGAGGTACACTGCCATAAGATTCAGTAAAGAAAAATAACAGGAATTAACTCTAATGCCTAATCGATATGATTCACTGATTTTTGACAGTGCTAACACTCCCACTAAATTAGCATATATTAATGAATGAAAATCCCCAAAGTCGATATTAGGAGAACAGGTATGACAGAGGAAATACAGTCCTGAAACCAGGCAGAATCAAACAAGAGTAAACATCACCACAGGGGCAAAGCAATAGAATCCAAAAATCAAAAACCACAATCAGGAGTGTCCAGAGGCAGGGCAAGAAGCTAAATTCAAGGTGCAAAAAAGGCAAATCACAAAACGCACAAGATAACAAGGAACATCCAGTATTCCAGGAAACTGGCAACACTTTGCAAAATCCCATATAACAAATCAGTGCTTATATAATGCATTATACAATACTCTATTAACCAGGCATAGTAAACTAGAGCTTCTCTAGTGCAGTGGAGGGTGAACTACAGAGCAGTTTATTTTATTCTTGAATTAACTCAGTCTATACTTTATGCATTAAAGAAAAATATGCTGGTGAAAAATCATATGTACACAATTCCCCCAGATGGCATTTTTCCCCGCTGTTAATCGTTATTGCAGTATTGGTCTGTGTAATACTGATATCACTGAAGGCTGCAAATATGTAAAAGAGCCTGTAATCAATCACCATGTTTCGACCACTCACATCTCCATTTGAGTGTTACTGGGTGCTTTGATGAATCAATGTATTCCTGTAATCTGAGTACAATCATTTTTTAGCATTGACCATTAAATCACTGATTCGCCATGGTGTTTTTAGGGCCAGTGTGCTACACTTTCCTTTCATTTTTTCTATTATGCCTGTAGGGGTTTGGGTATTAAAAATGTATTTCATAATTTGTCATGATTAATTCTTGCATGATCGTTTTCCAACTTCTGTTTATCACTTGGAACACGGGTGTCAGAAGGGGCTGTAGTGGCTGCTGGATTTCATCCAGACAATCAGGAGCATGCTTGATTCCACCTGGTCTCCGTCTTCATGGATCAAGCCTGAACCTGCAGCCACACCAGCCCTTCGTGGATAAGATCTGGCACCACTTATTAAAAATAATACAGACTATTTAGTTACTTTACCTTTAAGACTGATTTATGTAAAGTATATTTTCTAATTTGCTTCCCTGTATTGCATCTTAATTAGAATGCTACACAGGGCTAAAACACTCCACTGTGTGTTCACTTAGAGCTTCATGGGGAATAAGTGGGACTACTATAAGCAAAATAATGAGAAATATGTTTATATGTCAGTTTTGTGACATCACAAAATCAACAATTTGAAAACATGAAGTTCTTGCAGTTTAGTTTCCATATATGGACCGTATAAGCGTAGTAGTAAACATAGATTTAAAATTGTAACAATATTTATATACAAGCCTTTTTAATTACACAAAAGTAACGGGTTACCCATTTGTATATTAAAAGGTGTATAATCAGCTGTAATATAAATTAATTGGATTTAGCTAAACATAAGAATCACGCTTTACAAATGATCATGTTTGAGAAGTAAGATAATTATTGATCTGTTCAGCTGGACCAAATGTTCAGCTGTTAATGTTAATAGCAATAGATTATCCCTTCAATGTTTAGAAAGCTTGTGGTCATGGCCAAAACCATCAGTTCTTAAAGAACACTGACTGTCTACATGCCTCATATTATTGACAAAGAAAATGTCTTACATTGAGAAGTAACTTACTGATCTACTGAAAAGCTTAATGAATTTGTGAGTAAAGATATTCTATTACTTAGAACCACGGCAGCTCTGAAATGTGAGAATTCCCCTTTGAAAATACAGGATGACTTCACTTTAAAATACAGAACTAAATGAATATACTTCAAAGGGACTTTTTAAGTAAGGCTGAATCTAAAAATAACCTTCTGGGTTATTTTTTGCTTTTATTGCTTTTTATTGCACTGACTGTCAAGATGTTAGATGTAACTAGAAAAGAGGTAGTTGTAAGCCACTCCTACCCCATTTCAGGTCTTCCCAGACTGGAATAAACACAAGTAGGTCACCACGGCAGTTGTGGATCTGGCTGGAGATCTGAGGTGATGAGGGGATCAGTGGAATAAGTTAAGGGAAGTAGTTCACGCTCTGTTCTCTTAAGTTTGAGGGCATCTCAGGACAGTTCAATAGGTCTTGAAAAGCCTTGCTTTGGCTAAGGACAGAATCAAGTCAAGATCAGTCCTGCAGGAGTACTTAACATATCCTCTAGTTAATTATCAGAGTGGCCTCATTAGAATGAGCGCCAAGGGTAATTGCCTTGCAAGTTGGACGGCAAGCGTCCCGCTCATTGCCTGGTGATAAACCTTTGTCGCCTAGACAACTCGCTTTTGCCCTTTACTTTGGAGAAGTGACTGCAAAAAAAGAAAGAAAGACTGTTGACTCATCTGTCAGATGGACGATGAAATTAATACACACTGGCACTTCCCCTGATCTCTTGGCAAAGCCACATCTGTCGTCCGGCAGAAATTACTGGCACGTTGTCAGAAAATAAAACATTGAGACAGTTCCTCTAAACTTTTTTTGACCTCATTTATTTTTCCCTGTGCATGGAGATGCAGGCAATCACTACAGAATTGGAATGTTAATTCTGGAAGCCTGAAACACAGAATATGTTCCCTCCAAATACCAGTCCAAGCTACATCAGCCTCAGGCAGTCTGCATGATCAGCTCAAGTATTTTGACAGCACTGAGACTAATTTTAACGACAGAGTGCAAGCCAAGACATAGCATTAAACGCGCTTGACCGTTTTCAATGTGCTTGTCTCAACTTACATAAACTGGTTGTATATTTAGATCATGGCAGGCATTTTCTGAGATTTTCTTCAGAGAAGGAAAACTTGACTGCTGTATATTAAAATGACGTTCTTCAGTAGAGGTGTATCGTAGCGAATGTCTTTAAGCCCTCATTAGAGTGGGTGTGCATTAAGCTTGCTTTGTCATAGCCTGAGGGATTTTAGTCCAATAATATGTTACAGAGCAAAATAAGAACACAGTGGGTTGCAGTGAAGGGCTTACTCCGAAAACACGAGATAAGAGCAAGAGTGCTGTCTGCCCCCAAGGATGCCAGTTAGTGATGTCAGGAGGTTAAAATTATATGTTTGTGGAATGAAGGAGACCGTCATAATTAGGTCAGATGTTTGTAGAATTTGTGTGATGTTAAAAACACAGTTTAAATTCACATGGTAATGAAGATAAACATGTATAACAGTAATTAAAGAAGACATTAAAGAAGAAAGTAAACTGTAATAGACTGTGGAAATCTTTCATGTTTTCAATCATTCATGGCTTAATATTGGAAGTTTGATTGTGTGGTGTGGAGTGTTTTCTATTCCAGTTGCACTGATGCGGTTGTGTTCATTAATCTTTCCGTCTCCAGTGAGCATTGGCCTTGTTTTTTTTAAAGTGAGAGCTATGTTCCAGACTCAGATGCCCACTACGTTAGGGAGATTATTGATGATGTAGGAGGCCTCTGGAAAAGCAGCTTTGAATGCGTCTGTGATTAATGGATGCACCTTCAACCAGCTAGCGAACTTATTTTAAACAATGTTCAGCGCCGCAACAGCAGCTATCAGCATCGTGCCCCACGTAGCTGATAGTATGTTTTCAGAGCAGGCTGGTTAGCGGAGATATAAAGGCCTGCTTTATCTACCAACAGAGGACCAAAAGAGTGGTGCGACCTGAATTATAAGTGAAAGACAACTCTGTTTTCCCCATGCTGCAATTATAGACCTGACCAGGAATTGAAATAAAAAGGCATGCTGACTGCCAGAGGAATCCGCTTCCTATCAAGAGTGCATGGTGATCATTAGATGTTTTAAGGTGTATTGTCATTCTACTGTTGTTGTAGGCTACTGGTTACTGAGACTTTAAACTTGGGGTTTAAGACATAAACACTTGCAGCACAGTTGTTTTATTCTAAAGTGATATGCAGAGAAGGCAGTCCCTGGACAGAAATAAAATGAATAGGCTTTAAAGGCATGCTTTAAAGTTTTTGTTTTTTATATTGTCTCTTTCTCGCTAAATAATTCTTTCTAGTTTAATTTTAGATTTTTTCATAACCAGGTGATCTGTATTTCCCTGCTTATGAACAAGTGCAGGCCAGGTCAGTAATGAAGCACTTTAATTTAGTCATTCATCCAAAATGCCCTCCAATTCCTCTGATCATTTTGAACTGCCACTAACATAAAGTCACTGTACAGCTCAACACACTTGGAGGAGAAAGGAGGAGAACTGCCAATTCTGTTACATAAGCAAACAGATTTTGAGGTAGGCTTGAATGAAAGGGCAGGGGGTACAAGGGTTGTCACCCACCTGGTGAGAGTGAGGCCAATTATAATCTCTTGTATTCCAGGCCTGAGATGGGCTGTGACATTACAGGGGCTCAAAGTCCCAATAACAGCTCCAGTGTTTAGATGGTTGTGCTTTTGGTGAGGGCTGAATTACCTTAAGGTGGTGTGTGTGGAGCAACAGGTTGCGTTGATGTAAGGAAAGCATCCACAGGTGACAGTGTCTCTCCTTTTGTGACAGTCACGTGTTTTCCTTTTCTCCCTGCTGGTGGGCTAACCTTCTCATGAATGACAGGTAAGCATGGTTGCTGTGGCAACGTGTGAGTAGAGGGCGTATGAGATGAATCCGTGCTGAGGGCAGAGTGTGTTAATGTCCCCACTGTCCGCTCAAGAGGTGACCAGCACGTCAGCCGCCATCATCGTCAACCGCACCAACGCCCACACACACTTAGTTCAAAACGATGCTGCACGACCACAGCACGAGCACATGCTCCAACTCCACACACACACACACACACACACACAGCTCCTCAAAGAACTGCATGTTTGTTCATAACACCCTAGAGGGCTTTGCGCTTTTTTAATGTGTCAAGGGGAAACAGCAGAGCTTTCAGAGATCATTTTTGCTAATTGGTGATTGGGATTTATGTAGACCCTGCTGAAGTCTACTCATGATGCCTGATGTCTAAAACATGAGGACCTTCTCCAAATAGTAAGGCCGAAGTGTAGTCTGCATCACTCAGAGTCAGCATTTACTATTGCATCAGCAGTAGACAGGCCTTAGCAGCTTTGCTGAGACTGACACAAAAAAACTTGGCTGCAAAAACGAAAAGGCCTCTATCCCGCTGTCCCCTCTCACTGTGCCGAAGCCAGACTGTCAGACGTAGTGTAATCTTACTTGCTTAAAAGAAATGTGAGAAATGGCTGAGCACTCATATTTGCATAACGCTAAATGGCCAGTTAGTATAATGCAAATACGAGTGCACATTGTCAGCCATATGAGTATTTAACTTTTTTTTTGTTTTAATGCAATGACCAGTAATGCACTGTAACAGTGTTGAGGGCATGCTCCTGTGACAGCAGCAAGGAGTTACCATGATTCTGCATATGACAGGCTGCGAGTGGGAAAATTAGATGATTATGTAAATATACTAGCCTGCATTCAGATTACAGTACATATCATAAGCATAATCTGGTGTATTTACAGTAGCACTGGACATGTTTTACAGAAAGTTATTGTAAACTACACACCTACTATAAATTACACAGGTAACTGTTAAAAATGGTTTCTAGAATTCATAGCAAAATCTCTCTCTCTTTCTCTCTCTCTATTTTTCTTGTACTTATTCTTGTTCCAGCTGTTGTCGGAGAGCCAGATCAACATGGTGAAGGTTGTGAACTCAGTGAGCGATGCGCTCAACTCCATGCAGAAGGAAACTGGCAACACGAAAGGGCGTCTAAAGGCAGATCTCCAGAGGGCTCCAGTCCGCAGTGTCCGGCCCAAGGGCTGTGCCAATGGAGAGGGTAAATCAGCTCCTCATTATCCCGCCATATCCAACCGGCCAGCCAGCCATAATGAGCCCTATAGTGGATTTTGTCTTTCTGTAGACTACACTTTCACTGGCCTCTCTCTGCGGGCTCTCCAAATCAGTGGCAGAGGCACGCAGAGATGCCACCGCTTAGACTGCATGTGCAAGATGACACATGTCAAGCCTGCTGTATTTAAAAAAAGCCTATTTTTCTCTCACCTCGGATGCACTGGTTGGGAGGCAAGTGCAGTGAGGAGCTGTTAATGTGGCTGATGATGATGTTGCATGTCTCGTTTGTTTTCCATAGGCTCCCGACCGAGAGACTGCAGTGACATATATGCCAGTGGACAGCGGGAAGATGGAATTTACTCTGTTTTTCCCACTCACTATCCTGCAGGCTTCCAGGTCTACTGTGACATGACCACTGATGGAGGTGGCTGGACGGTAAGATCATAAATGCATTACCCATCTCAGTTGTTTTCATTTGCAGTCTTGGAGGACCCCATGTACTGTAGAGTTTTGTATTTTCCCTGGACTAACACACTTGATTCAGCACATAAAGGCCTCGATAATTAACTTGATAATTAACTTTTTACTGCAGGGAAGTCATTATACTGTGCAGTGCAAGGTTTCTCAAGGACTGGGACAGAGAACTGTTCTCCTTTGACATGGAATGTCTTAGTTTGATATTCTGTACAGTCCTTAATATTTGAACGGGTAAATGAGTTTTTGTTGCTTTGGCTTTGTGGCGCACTACATTGAATCAACTACATTAAACTCTTTAAATCATTAAAGGTATGCGGTCTTTTGGAGTTGGTTTTTGACACTGATTGACTTACTGGTATTTAATAAACCAGTCTTAAATTGTGCTGCCTCAGTTTTTTATAGAAACACAGTGGGATAATTCAGTGACTACTAAGTTTTAGAGTTTCTTAACAACATTACCTCATAAGTACAAATCTAAATTAAAGAAGTTTGGACTTCAAGAATGTCTTGGCTGATTGACTACATCTAGGTAAGTGGAAAGTTATAAATTAAAAATACATATATAATGTATATATTTATTTTTTCCTCTTTGTTCTTTTAAGACTTTTAATTCTTTTAAGATACAATTTTATCTGCAAATTTACAATCCCTTATGGACAGAGCAGTGTATCTACATGTAGATAAACTGTTCTAATCTGCAGATAATACTATAATTAATATTATGATTTTAGTATCATTGTTATTCATATTACTTTAATTTATATAGTACCTTTCTTAAACCCAAGCATCAAACACACACAGCACCAATAATTAGAAATTAGTAATGAGTAACAATTCAATTAGATCTGTTAATGTTTGATTCTACCTAATCCATCTTCTGAGGTAAATATAGGTCTCACACACACACACACACACACACACACACACACACACACACACACACACACACACACACACACACACACAGACCCAGACCCAGAAGGCATTGTTTTGGGCACGGTCAGGACGGAAAGGCAGAGCCCCTCGCTGCAACAATGACCGTCAACGTTCACACCAAAAAACACACACAC
>JBBMFX010000016.1:12593897-12613087 GCA_037832545.1 Rhabdalestes septentrionalis | reverse complement strand
TTTTTATTTTTGTTTTTTACGCTTCCTACCTCCATTAAACGCTGTCGCTCATCCACTCTCCTGCCGTCCCCCAGGTCTATCCTGGCCCTTCTGTAATTGCTGTATTTTTCTGCACTCAAAACACTGGGACGCTGCTCTGCAGATGGGTGAAAAAAGGGGTCCATTTTTGATGATGGATCTTAAAAGGTGATGAGAGATAAAAGTAACATTAATACTCAAGTGGGAAGAAGTCCTGGCATATATTTCCTTTTTCTTTTTCCATTCTGACGGTTTGAATTTTGCATGACCACTAAAGGTCTGAAACTCTAACGATTCTTGGAGTCGCTCTATTTATATTCTAAGAACGGTGCCGCAAGCCTGTAGCTTAAGGTTGGTTTAAAATGACTGAACTCTGCATACCTAAGCAGGCAGCCTTGCCATTGATCCCACAGAAAGTAATGATTTTCCACAATTACAGACAGGGTGAAACTATATTGCTGGCTCCAGAGAAAACAGAAAGACATTCATGTATATAGTTCAAACAGTGCAGTTGCTTTGGCAACTGTGTGCGTGACCCAAACATATTGCACCAGCAAATCAATTCTATAGTATTGTTATACTATCGTTTTATTGGGTAAAGCAAAGAGAATAAAATGAATGCTTTATTTATATCCGACAGCTGCATAACTGAAAGTGCCTCTCCTGAAATATTTAGCTCTCCTGTAAAGCGAATTGTACAAATGCCTGGTCAGAAGTACTATTGAATGCACTTTGTGTAGTGTTCCTGGAGCAGAAGCAGTAAGCAGGCTCTCAGAGTGCCCTTGAGTTTGAAAGCTCCTTGGCTTTCTTGTAAATCTCTGAACATTTCTTTATCGGAGTTTGTACTTTCAGAATGTTTGTGAGCAACGTCTGTGTGTGTGTGTTTCTCAACATGCTTTGCTTCCCGGAGAAGGACGTGCTCCGCTCTTTCATCTGCTCAATAAAACGGCAAGCCTTGAGGACATTATTGCTGTCCAACTCCATTATCTATCACTGGGTCCAGTTTCCCGCCGTCACCTTTTTTACGGCGTCATTAATCCCACAAGACATTAAGGATTGAGCTATTTGCATAAATCCTAGAGGAGCGACAATAACTATGTACAGAGCAGCGGCTGGCCTCTGACTCCATTTCTTAAACATTAAACTCGTCTCTTCTAGTTGTACATTTTTGAGGAGATGTGTTTTTCCACCTCTTGCACATGAAAATATGGTCTATCATTGCACTTAACAAGTGAGTGTTCATTTTGCCAAGTCTATTCAACAGGAAACGACATGAGAATTCAAAATGAGTTTAACTTAGTTGGCAGTAACTTGAATAGCGGATGCTGATTTCTGTTTAGCTTTACAGGTTTGAATAACAGATGTGGATATATATCACTTTGGACAAGAGCATCAGCTAAATGCTGTAAATGTAATGTAAATGTAAAATGAAGAGCCATGTCCCTGTCTCTCTTCATGTTTATATATGCATATGGCTGGTCCACTGATAAATTATGTTGAGCGTTCAATAAGGCTTCCTTACATTATTTATACTGTAAAGTTTTGCTACTCAGGTAGTCAGTGCCAGAGCAGACAGGACAGTTGGGGTGTTCGGTGGCATTATATATAAATGCATTGCGATTATGTGTTCTTTTTAACCTTAGCCCGACACCATGCTGTAACAACATTCCCACCTGTGCAAATTTCCCACCTGTGGGGCTAATAAAGGTTAAAATCACATTTCAAAATCTTCTCTTCCACAACTAATGGCAAAAGCTAATGGCATATGGTCCATCCAAATATGAACAGAGGGAAATACGAACAAGAAAACTATACTGGCGGAACAAAAGTGTGCAAAGTGTGACTTGGAAAGGTGAAAAACCATAACTTACAGAAGTAAATGAAGGACAAAATGAGCATCAAGTTTTAATGCTCGGGTGAGGCTTATCTGAAGTCAGGTAGCTGTTATGTTTAATAAAGCTTTCCTGTTAAAGCATGCATCTTTCAAAACCTCATAGTCTGGTCTAGGAGGCTCTTTTACAGCAAAAAAGGTCTTGTTGTGAATTGTTGTGGGTTTATGTTGTGCAGGAAAAAAAAATCCTTTCCTTTTGTGTTTACACCAATATTCTGTCTGCTGTTGTATTTTAGTAACTGCTGGACACAGCACCATCTAAGGGATTTATTAAAGGACTAGTCAGCTAGTCCATACAACCCAGTTATAATCAGTTCTGTAGTAATTTAATTTAGAATCACTGTCATGTTAATGGTTGCTGTTAATGTATTTAATTTTAAATCTCACAATGTAGACTAAAACAGTACAAACTAGTACATGACATAAGTTAAGATATTTAATATTGTTAGATAATTCAATATTGTTAGTGCTGTGGAAACCGCAAGATGTTGATAAATAATACACTGTAATTGTCTGTTTATATATACGTATTCTTAATATTTTATTTGCCTTGATTTTTTCACCACTTTTCAAACGCAAAATATTATGGAAATTAATGTCCTTATTTTATAAGGCTGAATTTGACTGTGTTTGTTTCTGAACTTTTGAGCCCTAGTTAAATAATGTAGCTCTATTCTAAATAATTGATTAACTTTGGATCAATTTAGTTTTGTTATATCTTCCTTCACATAGTTATACAGCTTTCTCAATCATTCTGAAATCTATTGCTTGACTAGTATTTAAATCTATGAAGTTTTAGAGAAACAGTGTGGGGCTATGAAATTTGCTAGGTTTTTTGTTTTTTTGCTTTAGCTTTGTTATTTCTTTCTTGTTTTAGGTCTTTTGTAGAGCAGGTTTAAAGGTTCTGAACAATGAAATGTAATAAAAAATAGATAAAGACACAATAATTAGATTTATATCAATAAATCTAATTAATAATTAATTAATTAATAATACATTAATGAGTAAATAAATGTACAACATGATAAAACACTACAAAAGGCACACAACAGAGGAAAACTGTAGAACGTAAACCAGGAAAATTAATACGGGTTTAAATTTGATTTATGATAAATTGTGCAGGTTGATGTTTTTCATTGGTTAAAGAAAAATGTCCTACAAGTATAATATGTCCTAGAAGTGTCGCATGAAAAAGTGTAACTTAAGAGTATTTGTCTTATTGATTCATTCCATAAAAATTATATCATAATTCAATGTCCAGAGTATTTTTGAGAACAAAACAGGTCTCTATATATAGCTATCATGATTAATGTAGCACATTGAACAGGGGCAACCCTATGGTACCCTTGAGATTTAAAGAGTAGGGCTATGTAAGGTACAACCATTAACTGTGACTTAAAAACAAAGTAATCCAACTACATGACCCAGTGTTCATAAATAAGGCCAGTGGAAAGGACCACCCAAACGTTGTCTGTGCATGTCAGAGTTCTGGGGCAATAATTACGGTTGCCCTTACGTGGTTCATCTTCAAAATGCCCACCGTGCCCATTTATGTGACGAATGTATCTGTAGAGTGTTAATTGTCCTGTGAAAAAGTAGCGAGGAGACACAGCTGGTATCTGCAAAGTCGTTCGCCCCAGATGCTATCTGTATAATCCTCGATAGCGTGACTGGCTTTTATTGATTCGCTGGTGGAGGAACTGTGAATGTCCAGTGCCACAATTCAATTTAAAGCGCATTAGCGGGTGTTAAATTGCTGATGGGCTGCAGATGGTCCCAATGATTTTGACTGGGCACTTTCCCTAGCTCTGATTTAATTGCACACTCTGCATATTACATGATTAATGAATATTTACAAAATTATGTTGAGGGAGTATTAACCCTTGAGTCATGTGTTTGCCATGCACTTCTTGGAGTCTTATGGCTGGAAACCTCTCTAAATGTCATTTCGAATTAGATAACATGCTGGCTAATGGATGCGAGATTTAATCTGGAGCCTAAAAGTAATAATAACTGTTCAGTATTTGCAGTTTCTGCTCTCTGAATTTTCGCTATAAGAGAGTGAAAGAGAGAGAGGGAGAGACAGAGAGAGGGTGAGAGCGAGAGACAGAAAGAGAGAGATAGAAAGAGACAGAGAGAGGGTGAGAGAGAGAGACAGAAAGAGAGAGAGCGAGAGAGAGAGAGAGAGAGAGAGAGAGAGAGAGCTAGAGAAAGAAATAGCAGGGCTGAGAGTAATACATAAAAGCTTTTGCATAGAACTCGGACATGGCGCCATTGTACAGACTGGATAAACATGTTTCATAAGGTGAAGGGAAATAAGCTCATATGAGTCTCTGCGAGATGGAATTCTTCATCCTCGGTTTCAAGTTCTCATGTCAGTCAAAGTATGCTATCTACAGGAGCCTGCTCTGGATTAAGGGCCTGAGTTGATTAGGTGTGAAATGGCTCAGCAGCCTATGAAAGCCTAGCCCTTTGAAGTGTCTGTGCGCTGTCCGGATAGCATTGTGTGTTTAGACCAGTTCACTCCTCTCAAAATGGAAGACAATAGGCGCCGGCATGCTGAATTTATCACGAGTTGGAGAACACTTGGAATGCTAAGAAACGCTTGGGAGAATGATGTACTCACCTTTCTATGACTTGGATTGTTCATATTTGTGGGAATGGAGGTTTTTGGTGAATGAAATGTCTCACAGTGATTTGAATTAGCCAGACTGTCGAAGCAGAAAGACCTACAATTTTTAAAGGTTACTGCCTTTAAAGAGACATTCTTCCTAAGGTCTTTAAATCAATATTCACATAGGATATCAATAGCAGTTATTGTGCCGCATAAGAATACAATTTCAAAGCCTAGTTTGAAAATAGTATCTGAGTATACAATAACGCTGTCATTCTTTTGTGAAGCAACACCCATGTGTATTTCAACGTAGTCAATTACTGTATTTAAGATCTGATTAAAAGCATAAAATCTTCTTTCTCTTTATTTATTTCTTTCTCTTTCTCTGTCTCTCTCTGAGTCTCTCTGTCTCTGTCTCTCTCTCTGCTGTGCTCTCTCTCTCTTTTTCTCTCTCACTCTGTCCCGTCTCTGATTTCTGGCTGCTTGCCTCATTTGATCACTTGTGTTCACAGCCAGGCAAGGCATCCCAAATGAATGTTGGCATGCTACACTCACTTGGTTGCAATTCAAAGCTGTAATGCCACTGTGACGCAGTCAGCACAAGCTTGATTCCATAAATCTTCCCCTCACCAACCAATGAAATCTTCAGACTAGGCCCTCAAGTTCATCCCGACTCAAAGTCTGTTTTGCTACTTGTTAAGGCGTTTACTGTAATAATGGTATTTCACGGGTGTTCAATTATACAATTAAGAGATGAAGCTCCTCACAGGTGGTTGAAATGGCTTCCAGCCTCTTCCTGCCACCTATTTAAACAGCATGGTGCTTTAATCCAAAAAGCTTAACACCGTAACCCCTTAAAGTAAAGCAAGGATCAGCATCACCAGCAACCTGTGACACAGATGGCCCACTTGAGTAACCTCAAATGTCCTTTAGAAACTATTCTTTTTGTGAGATAGGAACATGATCATTATATAATAGCTCACTTATTTTAGTGTGATTTTATTCCCACTGGTATTCTAGTTTGAACTGAACAAGTTTCGTTTGAACAAAACATAATTTCTTGAAAAAAAAAAAGATTTATTTACTTCTGAAAACGAGTTACAGAGAAAACCACAGCAATTGGGCTTAACAATGCCAACTGTATGATTTGTTGGAGAGAATCTAGTTGTTTTGAGGAATTAGGCGGTCCTCTATTTTCCTCCATAATTTGCTGCACGGCGCTCTGTCAAAAACAGTAAAATGAAAGTAGTCTTTACTGAGAGGATACATCAGTCTGTTCTGCTTTTTCTCTCCCACATTTTCTCCCACTCTCTCTCTTCTTATCCCTTCGCTGTGAAGTCTGTGCAAATTACAGAGGGTCAGAGAGCTGCAGAGCGGGGTCTTGGAGACACTGTGGATCTCATCTGTCTCCCTGGAAAGTTAAAAGCTTTGTTTTCATGGTGAAACGGCGTCATTGATGGAGGTAGGCAATTTGGACTGTGCGGGGATATATGGAGAGGCAGTAAATTGGAAAGAAAACAAGGGCTTTGAAGCAATACCTTCAGCCCAGCATCTTCTTTTCCCCTTTCTGACCACTTCTGTACAGATCAAATCTGCCGGATTCCGGGCTATGAAATCTCGGCTCCTTCCTTGTGGCTCAGCCCATCTCTTTAATAGAGTGGACTGATTACTGCAGCCCCTGATTGTGTGGCATGGCTGACTCGGAGGTGACTCGCAGCACTCTGGAAGACGATAGCTGTTTAGGATTGAGTCAGACAGGACACAGCTGCATGGCTTTGGGCGTGCTTTCTCCTCCCCAACCACTTCCTCATTCTTTTCTCCTCGGGTGTGCATCTGACCCCCCAACTTGCTGCAGAGATGCCGAGGAGGTGGAGGAAGTCGTCGAGTCAAGTTGATTGACAGACCTCAGGGAGTGGGTTGACGAGTGTGCCCTGGCCTCCAAGTGGACGGGCTCTGTTGCCTGTCAGGGTGACAGGAGGAGGCCATGTTTGTTGGCTCGAAATGTCCTCTCCTCTTCCAGCCCAGCAGATTGTTATCCTCAGACTGCTGTACCCTCCTGACTGCGAGAGGTTCCTGCTGGGGAATACAAAGCAACAACATGATTTGATTTCTGTTATTTTTGCGGCAGAGCCTACTTTTCTCAATTCTTTTTTTCCCCTGCTCTCGGCTATATGAAACCAAGCCGGACACTGCCCAATAACTCCTCCGTGAAATGAAGAGCACGTCTCTGCTGGAGCCACACATGTGCACACGTTTGATATGCACTCCTAAACGTTCATTCGGCTTGCAATAAAGCATTGTTTACATTATGCTTATTGACAATGCGTATTGAAACTACCTAATATTTCTGAACGCTCTCTTATCTTTTTGTAGCCAAGACATATGTTTACAAGTTTGAAACTAAGTAATGTCTTGCTCAGACATATTTATGGTGTTTTTTTAACTTAGTTTGAAGATCTATTTTCCAGAACATAATCATATCTGTCACTTATGCAAACTGCCTCAAAGTGGCAGAAAGGCCTCAGACCTCAGAGGGTTAGGTGCTTTCCCAAAAACTGTTAAGTGCATTTGAAAAAGAAGAGAAAATATTTGGAAACTATTTTTGAAAATAAATTTGAAAACAGGTTCACGTAATCAGCAAGTCGCATCATGATGCAGCAGCTTTTATTTTTGAGAAGGCAATGTCGAGAATATTTCAAAGCCTTGTAGTAAGCAGCTTTGTCACTTTGTCCATGGAGATGTGCCACGCTTTGTAAGCACTATCACTGTGCCTAGCCAAACCAGACACCTGTATGGTCACCTGGTGGAGTCATGGACTGCTGAAGCTCTCAGCAATGCTATGTGGGTCCAGCAGTTTGGAAACAGATAAGATGGCAGCCTTGACACACCAACAAGTCAGTGTGTGCAAACTGCCAGAACTGTCAGGCTGCTAGGGACAGAATATATTGGAGACTGGCTGTGGATCAACTAGGAGAAATAATATGTATAATAAATGGCTATTTATTACACCATTCAAAATCAAAATGTGTTTTCCCATGTTGTAATACTATCTAGTTTGAGTTTCTTTTATTTGTTGTTTGATATTTTTGGAATTTTTCAGTTATAAACTGCCTAATAGGGGTGTGCAAAGCAGACGCTATTCGTATCTGTATTTGTATTTGTTAAAAGGGAATTTGTATTTGTATTAGAGTAAAATTCATAATGCAGCGTGCAAACTTTGTATGCCACTCCCTGAATCTAGTCCTGAACTTGAGTGTGTGACCAGGGGTGGGGGTGGAAGTGGAGTATCTACTCCCGGACACGAGCGTTTGACCGGTGGGAGCGGAGTATCTACTCCTGAATGCAAATGTGTGACGGGGAGTATCTACTCCCGAACACGAGCGTGTGACCGGGTGAGCGGAGTATCTACTCCCGAACGCAAGCATGTGACCGTTGGGAGCGGAGTATCTACTACCAAACGCAAACGTGTGACCAGGGTAAGCGGGGTATCTACCCCGAATGCGAGAGTGTGACCGGGGGAAGCAGAGTTTCTACTCCCGAACACGTGGGTGTACCGGGGGGAGGTGGAGTATATACCCTGGAATACGAGCGTGTGGTGGTTCCCGAATACCAATATTTTACAAGTATTTGTCCGAATACCGTATTCGTAAAAAATATGTTATTTGGGCCTTTCCGTATACCATATACGGGTTTGGCTCCACCCCTAACTGCCTAAACAGATTTTCAACCTCAAATACATGCATTCAGAATCAGTTTAGTATGACTGATAAATTGCTTTTAGCAAGGCCCATCTGAAGTGCTAATAATGCTTTAACAGAGAGCCAGAAGCAGATGTTATCTGAACCACCCGTGGATATGCTCTGATCTTTAAATTATGTGATTTCATACAAAGACTAAGCGAAACAATGACAAATATTGCACAGATATATAAGCCTGGGAAATTAGAGAGCTAATTTCCAGCACTGCAGTAGATACATTCATGTACATCGTTTTCTCTGTAGTTATGAGTAGTGTAAATCAGTTTTCTCCCACACTCTTTTATTTCTAATGAAATTAACCCTTTAAACATAATTGCACCAATTTGATCTCAATAACAAATTACTTGCTGCTCTACACTGACATTTAACAGTTGTGGCTAAATGACCATGTTCTGGGATCCTGCATCATACTCTCTATTATCACAGCTTCTGTTCTTCAGTGTAAGAAAGCAAGAATTGGCTGTCGTATTTTTATATTTAACACAATCTTTTCTTTCATCTTTTATACATTTCCACTTCGTCAGAAAGTAAAGCAGTGGTGCTAATAGGAGGCAAGTTTGGCTTCTAGACCAATTATTCATTCCCACCCTCTCACAGGAGTTTTTTTTTGTGTGTGTTAACCCTACTGCCTCCGGCTGCTTCTTCTGCCACCACAAATCAAAAAGCGCTTAATTAACAGATAACTGGGGGAGTCGAAAAGTTTACTTTCGCTCCCAGCTGAGGGCTGGGGATGCACAGGGTACCGCTGAGGGCTGTGAGGCTGTTAAACCCACTCTGCGCTCGCCTGCAATGCTTCATACATGGAAAAAGTGAATCTTTCTACATCTGTCTAATAACTGTAGCATGTGGAACAAGGTCATCTCTCTGTGTCATGAATGTAGACAGAGTGGGCCATCATGAAAGGAGAAGCTGTGTGATCAGGCTCATCTGGGCTGAAGGACGTGTGTCTGCTATTGTGCGCAGTGTTGGCAGTGGACATTCATTATAGCTGGAGAAGTTGCTTTGGGGACGCACTGTTTGAAGGCAGGCTCAGCTGAAACAGATGTACGGCGGACACAAAGGGAGATGGAAGGAGCACAGTTTACACATTTACCCCCACTGGATCTAATGCTACTATAACATATTTCTCTTTTTCTGTGCACCCAGCATATGGGACTATGCAGTCAGCAGATTCGCTGCAAAGTTATTACAAGTGCCCCATAGCCATACCCATCAATCACGCCCAATTTCTCATCCATCTATCTCAGGAGTGCCCAGAGATATGCCGGTCCAAAATGAAAAAATATATAAAAATTCATTTACAAATTTAAACGCTTTTTAAAATTGAAGCCAGTCCATGACGCCCTGGTGAGAATATTCATATCCATTCTCATGAAATATTAATTGAAACAGGAGAATTTCCCTGTATTTTAATTACCTATTTTATACTCTAGGTACACTAAAGATTTGGAGCGCTTGCTGCTGAAAGGTGACTCTGCGAGCAGTTACAGAGATTATGGTGAATAATTAAAATCTCTTTGGTTGTTTTGTGGATTGGATGAGGAACAAGAGAGAGGATTTATTCAGAGTCGAGCCTTAGACATAAATTTTTTAATGTGGCCCAAAGCGCCTGCTTGGAGCGTTGGCATGTTTTATTGAGGGAATTACTGTGTTTTCCAAGATCTCATGCCCGAAAGGTCCGGTTCGTGGGCCTCGCTCTTGAATTTGGGTTATATGCTACACATCCTTGCAAATAAACCCGCCTTCAGTCTCCCACAGCTAAACGATCCTAATGAGCTCCTGCAGAGGCAAAGACAGTTTGCACTTTCAGAAGCTTTACTTTGAAATGAATGCCAGGTGACAGGGAGGCAACAGATCCCTGACACCATGCGTACAAGGAGACAATGTCATTATTTCTAATTCAGGCCGGAGGATGTTTCTCCATCACTGTGGATTCATTCTTGTCTAGTTTGGGGAGAAAGAGGAGTGGCGTGTGGGAAGTGTCCCCTGAGGGATGTGTGCCTGTGTGTATGTGCGTGTGTGTGAGTTTGTGTGTTCCCTTCTTGGCAAGCGCTGCTGAGCTCAAGAGGAGGGCGTTGTTCTTGGCTCATTTACATTGATGACCAGGCTTTGCCTTTGCTGGCATTTTCAGCAGCCATTGATCCACTGCCTGCCTGATTAATCTTCTATAACGGGATCAGCAGTCAATTAGTGTCTGAATTTCACTTTGAATTCTGTCCGTGCTTCACCTTCTCACCATTTCCCCAGAAGATCCAGGAACTTTCTGCACATTTTCACTGTTTATCATTCACAATACACTCACCAAATCCTTACTGTCACCGTATTTGCATATTCGTCTGATTTTGCCTTTGGGAATGAAGTACGATCAAACTGGAGTGGCCAGCACAGTTCTTTGTTTGATATAGTAGCACCCAATCAATTATATAAGTAGCTATACTTCTAGAGCCACATGTTCCAGGTAACTACTTAATTAATATGTGGCACAGACAGAGGGCACAACTGGAGGAAAATGAAAACCAGAGCTGGCACGAAACTGAATCGGTTTTCTGAGGATTCAGCGGTTTCGAGAGAGGAACAGGAGAGTGCTGATGGAGGATAATGACAGATGGTGCTTTAGTCTCCTCTCCACATAATCGTGAGGTGCGGTCTGAGTGTTAGAGATGGGAATTGGATTCTCGTCCAGACAGAGATTGGTTTCGGTCAAGTCAAAAACTGCTTAAATAAACATTGGTTATCTCACCATATAATATCAATTAGCGTCTCAGTGTTTCAGATGGGTTCTTAAAATCTCGTAGATTCTTAGAACCAAGTATTGCATTTCTGTATCTGCCTGGGCCTTACTTTTGCAAGCATTTGTTGTTTATTGTCTGTTGTCATATTGTAACAAAAGTGAAGCAAATATTTATATTTTTGGTCTCATATTTCAGTGGTGGCTTCACTGTTGAGATTATCTTGGTCATATACATTTTTTTTCTGAAATCTGTCTCCCAGGTGATCCAGCGTAGAGAGGATGGCTCTGTAAATTTCTACAGGGACTGGGCTGCTTATCGAGAGGGATTCGGCAAGATCACAGGGGAACACTGGCTTGGTAAGTTCTCCTTTCAGGCTAGCATGCACCAAATACTATACAGAGCTATTTGAAATACAGAGAGCCCAAGGTAGCTTCAGTCCAGCTGTGAGTATCAGAGCTGTGTGTGGACAGTCAATAAGTAGATATCACGCCTCAGATGTCACGTAACAGGATTGGTGATTGTTTCAAATGCACACTTTCTGACATTCATTGCTGATTTTCCATCACTGAAAAATACATCATACAAAATACAACGACAATGTGAATTAGATTCATAGTGCACTGTTTGTAAATTGTTGAAGAGGGGCTTTTTGTGCCATGTATTGTATTGTTAATGATTTTTGCACAATCATATACTGTCATTAATGAAAACAGCTCACCTGAAACTGCTGACTTGACCATGATAGTATTTACATGTTTCTAGAGCCTACTAGCCTTCATTCATCATTAGCAACTGTAATGTTTCCAAGGACAATATTCTTTTAAGCCACATAATGCTATGGCAGAAAAGAGAAGGTAAGAAAAAGAAACCTTTAGATTGTCCACTGTATGCATGTGCGAGCACGTGTGAAGGCTCGCACACAGGCGTGTGATGGACGGTTACTCTCAGATGCCTCTAACATAAACAAGATAAATGGCATTTTCTTTTGTTTACTGCAAGGTTGCCTCTGTTTTCATCAACAGCAGTAGATGGAAAAAGTCTCTCGCAGTGTGACAGGTTTGATCCACACTGGGTCTTAGCTGCTTCGGCCTGACACAACTATTTCAGGGACAGAGCTGTTGTCTTATTCTGCACTGTTCGGCAGGCTGCGCGACATGTGAGGGCAGCAGTGTGTGTTACGGACCGTCTGTGTGTGTGCCTGCTTGTGCACGTTCATGTTTTTTTAAGCCAAGGCACTGATAATGTGGAGTGACAGGCCTGTCAGTGGGTGACATCTCCCTGAGATTGACAGGCTCCGTGAGAGCAGACGAGAGGAGGCTAACGTCCCACTCTCACTCCTACTGCGGCTGGAAATGACTTTTCCCTCGGCTTGCTTACTCCGACTTCCTCGCTGTAAGTAAACCTGGCCTGCAGCTCTGCCTTGGAGGCTGGTGCTTGTGTTGGTGGCCAGAAGGGCTGGTCCCTGTGGGAATGCCCAGGAACAAGCACTCCTCTCTGGGGTGAAGAGGCTGATGGCCCAGCCTGATGGTCGAGCTGAACCAGAGAATGGCACTGCTGTCGATGAAGATGAGGCTAAACCTCCCACGCACCCTAATCAATAAAAGACACAAGGGAGCTGGGAACAATTAACCTCTGGGGCCAGAGAGATGAGCTGGAGAAGCTAAAGGAAAAAAAGGAAAACATCAACAATACAGAGCCATCAGGATGAGGTGACAGAGAGAGCACAAAGGCCACAGCCCCCTCAGCAAGACAATCTTACAGGGAGAGAGAGATAGAGAGAGAGAGAGAGCTCACCTACAAAAATCACAATACAGGATGACAGCACAGCTTGAAGTTTCACAGCATTACAGAAATTCTGCCACTATGGTGAATATTCAAGTGGGGATCGTTTTAGTAGCACATTAGCAATCAACGGGAAATTCACAAATGCGCAGAAATGTAAGTCGAATATTGGAGAGGGATATGAATATTAATAGAAGACAGAGTATTTTTGTGTCATCAAAGGGATAGGTTAGAATTACCATTCCGTAATTCCATAATTTTCTTTTGTAGTGTATTAGCATATCCATTTAAAATCAAGCTTGCACTGCACTATAAATAAACTTTGCCTTTTATCACTAATTGTGAAATAATTCACTGGAAGTGGTTATAATAAGTCATTCACACTCCTTTAGAACCCTCCCAGATGTTTATTCAGAGTGCTAACATGAAGCTCAAGTGCTCATCAAAAGCCTACTCCTGCTCCCGACTCGCTCTCTCCATCTTTCTCTGTCTCTCTCGCTCTGTATCTGTCTCTCTCTACCCCGCAAGTCTCTCTTTCTTCCTCTGCCTCTCAAGGATCCACAAACTCCACACACACAAACACTCTCAGAGACACACTGTTTCTTGAATCTGGGGTTCTGAGGGGGATTTAAAAAGCCTAGCTTCTTGGATTTGTTAAAATCCCATTTATGAGCTCTTCTTTAGTAGTGTGCTCTGGTTTATGATGACCAGTCCTAAAAAAGACGACCTTAAACATTATCCTCTCAGGATCCTGTCTGGAAAGAAGAAAAGTGAGTTCTCAATCACATTAACCTGATCCCGGACGCGTCCCCAAAGCCGCCATGCAGCACCGGTGAAATTCGGCCCAAGCCTGCATCAGCACAACCCCAGGATTTTAATCCATAATCACAATGATTCAGACGGCCCTCACTCCATGACAAACCCATCAGCGAGGGCAGAGGTTAGCAACATATGTTCGGGTCAGAAGAAAGAGTCTCTGCTCTGTTGCCTGTTCTGGGTGTGGAGCTTGATCCAGGAAAAAGGAGCTGTCCAGTATCAGGTTCTAAAAAGGTTTTACACATCACTGCTTTTGTGGCAGTGAGAAAAGTGTCATTGAGGAGCCATTATGCTCAAGAGTTGGTGCAGTAATGACACCAGCTATGCTGGCTCATGCCTCTCAGTGTATTGAGCTGTAGCTGAGAGGTGACGCCTCATGGCTCATTAGCGACTGTGCTGAATTTCCAATATCGTCTCATCAGTGGTACTCTCATGCTCCCTATGGTATTTAAGTAACATTCACTCAGTGTGATTTAATTATACATGGTGAATGTGATCTATCATCCTTAAATGTTTATTACTGTCACAGTACCTGAGTAAAATGTGAATGCCTATTTCTAGTCAAGTCTAAACCCTAAATATGCCCACAAATGTGCTCTCAAAACATGTACAATTTTAAACTCAGCTTAATATATTATATTAAAAGAATGTAATGTTAGATTCAAGCTAGCCCCACAGGAAATTGTTATTTTGCAGGAATGCTGGACTGCATCTCCCAGCCAGCAGCCAAGAATCAGCAAGGAGAAATGAATATCGCTTTTGGATTGTCTACTTTCAAACATCCTGCATCTGACTACAGGGATATTTCACCATCCCAAGAAGCACTTTCTTTGGGTTCTCTCACTAGTACTATGTATAATGTTGAATTTAGATGAATTTTAGATGGCCAATTTTTTGTTCATATATATGTTACAATATTACGATATTAGTAAATTATATTCTTAATATTTAGCTCTAAAATGCATGCCACAAAAAATTTTTAAAGGAGGATTTTTTTGCGAACAATGGTTGAATCACAAGCCTCTGTGGAAATCTTGTGGCTGCTTTCATAGAATTATCATGGCTCTGTATGCACCTAAATGCAGGAATGGCCTAGCAATATGAACAGAGAGAACGCATAACATATATGATTTTAAATGGACGAAAAACCTTTCATTCAGGTGCTAAAATTATTATTGTTTATGTAGTTTAAAAAGTTTTCTATAGTAAACATAATGCAAGGAAGCCGTATTTAAGATAGCAGGACATTGATTAGGATTGTTGCCACTAAACAAGGATTTAAAGTTTTTTCATTCATATTAAGCTTTTTTTTTAAAATAAATTCCACAGCCTTCAGACAGCCCCTATTCAGTGTTTTGTGAGTGTGGAATGAAGGCTAATCTTTTTACAGGAACCACATTTTTCAATGTGCTGAATGACAAGCAATTTTTGTGCAGTTTTCTGTCACCTTCAAGAGGCTCCTACATCCTTATTTTCATCCTGAGGCTTTTTTTCACATTATCTGAAGTGTTTCTCCTTTCTCCCCCTATCAGTCTGTCTTTTTTTTCAAAGCATTATGTTAAGGACTCTATGTTATGGAGTGGGGCTGGATTGCGTAGTGTGAAGTTAAGGATTTTGGAGAAGATTTATATAATAATGTATAAAACTAATTAGTACTTATCCACTGTTAGATTTAATCTATTCTCAACCCTGTCTTACACACACTGCATTGCATATATGGATTATTGTGTTTATCAAATGAAAACTAAATATTTTAATGAAAGGTTTATTCATTATTAAACACTAATGTCAGTACTGGCCATAACAAGGTGTTCTTTATGAATATTGCATCGGCTCAGAAATTTAATATCAGTGCATCCCAGTGCACTAATGATTTCAATGTACTCCCCACCCTCAGAATATTGACTAATTTCTGCGTGAGTGTGAAATGGTCATGCCAGTAGCTCTATGCTCAGCTTGGGTCTTGAGAAATCAGGGGATGTGGTGTAATGTATCTCTACACATTTATATTTCTTCTCCTGCCCTCCTGAAGCTACTACACCTCCTCTCAGCACATACTGCTGACTCCAGTAATATTGTAATGTGTTATCCTTTTACAGTCTTTCTCTCTCTGAGTCTCTTTCTCTCTTGCTTTTTCTCCCTCCCCCCCCTCTGCAATACCTAGTGCCTTTGTTTTCATATTCAGACCTTCTTGTTCTGCTGATTTCACTGAGCGTAGACGTTCACCACTGATCCAGACTTCACGCAGACTCTCCCGCCTCTGACCGAAAGCGTTTTCAAAAAGTGGGTTAAAAAGATGGCGTCTCCTCTGGGGTGTTCCTCTCTTGCCCGCTGATTCATTATGCTACAGAGAGCTTCAGTTAAGACACTGCTGTGCATCCTATTAGCCGTGCCAGCCTCGAAATGAGCCGTGCTGCCACAGGAGCCCACCACGGCCCACAGTCTATCTCTGCTCTTGGCTGTGTGATCTGTTTCTCATGTGTTATTTCTATATTTGCTTCTTATATAAGCATAAAACTGTAAACTTTGATGAATGACAGAAATGGCATCAGTTGATTTGATCAAGAAAGGTAAAGCTAGCGTGAAATTAACCTTCTCTGTGGAAAAATAGTTGACCACTTGCATAATGATAACGCACCTAAAATCTTCCAACTGGATTTCTTGTTGTACAAAAAAGAAACTGATTGATGCACCCATTAACATTTTTTACCAAACTATTATATAAACACACACACCTTCCTTGTTTCTGTAGTCACCCTCTGTTGCTGTATCCATGGTCAGTTTCTAACAACAGGTCTCTGCATTTTGAATGTGTTTGACCTGTGGAGTACTCTGGTAACATAGACTTGTTAAAACATTCCAGGAGCTCTGCAACACTGAATGAACATAATATAAATACATGGACACTGAACCATTGCATCAATAGTTTGTTGGACATCCAGTTCCAAAACCAAATTATTTATTAATGCCAGGTGGGCATTAGTATGGAGTCCCTCATGTTCTCCTGATTCTCCTGATTTTGGAGTGATTCCATGGGAATTTGTGCCCATTCACTCAAGAGTGTTTATGAAGAAAGGTGCTGGCATTAGACGAGAAGACCAGGTTCACACACAACACCAAAGTCGTCACAAAGGTTTTAAACTGGGTTGAGGTCAGGGTTCTATGCAGTTTAATAGTATTGATCCACACTAAACTCATCAAAGGATCTGAGCACATTTGAGGCCAAATTACAATGGCTAGGCAACTAGGTCAGAGGAGTTCCAAAACAGTACGTTTTATGAGGTGATACCTAAATGCGAAAATATGCAGAACCAAAATTGTGACAGGATCATGGGTGCCCAAGTTTCATGGATACACACGGGGAGTGAGAACTAAATACCTGACCCAACAGAGGAACTATTGTTACACAAATTGCTGAAATGCAGGCTTAACTAGAAAGGTGTCAGAACACACAGTATATCTCAACCTTTTGCTTATGGGGTTCCCATGCTGACCCTTGTCCACCAGCCAAAGTGATGAATTGGTCTCCAGATTCCCCAGATCCCAATCTGAGCATCTATGGGATGAGCTGGACAGAAGAAAGCACACTTTTGTTTGAGGTCTAGTGGAATCCTTGCTACGATGGAGTTGTTTTAGCAGCAAAAAAGAAGCAACACAGTATTAGGCAGGTGATATACATTATCTCTCAGTTTTGTTTTAATGTTCTGGCTGATTAGTGTATATATTTTTTTAAACTAAAGTACTTTTTGGAATTATAAAGAGGTAGGAAGGCCTGTTATTGCTCAATTATGTCATTTTATTGCATGGTGTGTTTTTATGAACTGATCATTTGATTCATCACCACAAAAGTCAAAAGATTATTTGATAACTGCTATAATCAATAGTGACATCTCTAAAGGAATGCAACAGATTGTGACACAGTGGTATGTTCCAGACCCTGTTTCACTGCAGTAGGAGATATGCCAGAACAGTCAGTGATTTCTCATGCCAGAGCTTGTACTCTCTCTCTTTTAGTTCCCTGTCCCAGTCTGCTTCCTGTTGTAGCACATGTTGTGGTTTGCTCCCTTGCTTTCCCCTCCTTCTGCTGGATATCCTGCTCAAACCTTACCAATTGTTCCTGAGATGTTTGACACAGATCCTGCTGACAAGAATATTCACTGCTCACTGTACAGTAGGGGGCCCTACTTTCTTCCTCTCTGCCTTTCTAGTCTCTGCCCCCCACCTCCACACCCCCTGCGTATATGTGTGGTGAGTATGAGTGTGTATGAAGTTTTGTGTTATGACACTTTGCTATTGTTTACTTTGAGAAGATGATGCAGCCAGCTACAGAATGACCTCCTTAATATTTCAGAGCCTGCGAATTTCAAAGAACTGATAGAATCAGTCAACACTCTCTATTGTACAGAGGCACAAGTGTGATGTTTCTGCCAGAATGTGTTAATACAGAATGAATATTTTAGGAATCTAAAGCACTGTTCATTCTGTTCTTAGCTGAACCACAGCTGGAAGGAAAAAGCCACTGAATCTCTCTAGTGGAGAAGGGATGGATGTTTTAGAGTAAAACAGAGCAACAACACTGCCACATTTTATTTAATTTGGCTCAGTTTAGTAGACATTTCTCATCACAGTCCCCTAACCTATCCGGGAAGCATCCTGATGGTCACATTTTTATGATCGCACCATCATTGTTCTCAATGTACATTGGTCCCTAATTACTGAATGGCAGCCCACAGCTGTAGAATGAATAAAACCCATGACATATTGCATATGAAAGTGTAATATAATTCACACCCTGCTGCCAGTGTAAAGTAAAGCTTTTATCTATGTCTCAGGCTCTTTCATTGGCTACTTTCTATTTTCACTAGCTATGCTGTACTTTCTTACAGCTGGTTTATCACCTAGCAGAGAGGGAGAACAGTCATATATCTCTGGCAGTGAGAATGTGGCTGGTTTGCACCTTCAGGGACTCCTGGCCACACTGGTGGTATGCAAGAATAATAGCTTAATAAAAATGAGCTCCATCCTACTCCTGATTACACCATCACTGACTTTGGATAATGAGATAAATATATAGCAGTAATAAACTCCATTTTGATACTCATGATGTCAGGACCTGTTAGTTGACAGAATATGGATCCCGTTCTACTTGCAGTGGGTTTATGTGAATGAAAAGTCTCATCAAATGACTTTTCATGTGGCACTGTTTTACATTTCATGGCATGGCAGTGCACTGCAATGGATTACATTTTCCCAAAGGATGTGCATGCTGTTGAATGTATATCTGGCACATGAATAACTTGACATGCCGTGTTAATGTAATATTGGTACTTTGAACTAGCATTGAGTTGCTGTTATTATTTTTGCATTCTACATTGTTTTGTGTGTGTGTGTGTGTGTGTGTGTGTGTGTGTGTGGACCTCTGCCCCCCGCTCCCCCGCTTAGGGTCTCTGTGCTCTCACATATGCCGCTATTGGAAAAGAGAGAGAGAGAGAGAGAGAGAGAGAGAGAGAGAGAGAGAGAGAGAGAGTAATGATACGCAAACACTCCACTCCTTGCTTTCCTTTTACCTAAGGGGTTAA
>JBBMFX010000016.1:12561924-12587332 GCA_037832545.1 Rhabdalestes septentrionalis | reverse complement strand
GTTGAGGTCAGGACTCCGTGTGGACCAGTCAAGTTCTTCCACACTGAACTCCTCCAGCACGTCTTTATGGAGCTGCTCTGGGCACTGAGACACAGTCCTTCTGGAATAGAAAAAGTTCTTCCCTAAACTGGGTCTACACAGTTGAGAGAATGCAGTTGTCCACAATGTATTGGTCTGTTGAAGCATTTAGACTGTCCCTCAGTGGAAGTAAAACAATGTCCCAATACTTTTGTCCATACAGTGTAAACCGAATGAAGTGAGAAGTTAAATAATGAATTGTTTATTTTATTTCCTGCTGTTGTGCTCATGTGCAGGAGTCAGCTGCGAAAGCTCCAGTCGCAGAGGGACATGTGTGTGAAGGAGCTCAGGGTCCTGCAGGAGGGCCAGGCTGCTTTACACAGACACACGGCCACTCGTTACCACGACTCCAGTCCTCACAGGGTACCTTCATTCAACTTCATCCATTCTCTAAACAGACTCTTCCTGTCTTCCAGTAGTAACCCACCCGAACTTGTTAGCACAAATTATTAATTTGGGTGTCTTCCAGGGGCAGATTTTATTCTTAATAAGTTCTTAATAAGATTAATTTCCTACTTATTATGAATGGGAAGCTGCGGAAGATGCAAACTTCTTCATAAGAGCAAATCTTTCAGTTGAGCAATGGGATGGGATTAGTGTTATGGTGCGGAGACATTATTATTAGAATAGTGTCTCACTGATTTCAGTCCATTCTGAATGTGCCTGTGGTTTTAGCTCTTACACCCACAATCGTGTTCACTGCTGAATTGGGGGTGTTATGGTTATGTATGTTAAAGGGGTGGAGCCGAATACAAATACGGTATTCCGAAAGGCACAAATAACATGTTTTTTACGAATACGGTATTCGGACAAATACTTGTATTTGGGACCCAGCCCCCACCCCCCCTAGAACCCCTCCCACCCCACCCTCATTTTGCTTGCGTTCCAGAGTAGATACTCTGAAAAAGTAAAAGTAAATGAAGGCTGATAATTTTGGTCAGCTTTTCAATTTGTACTCATTTGGGTCTTGTTGGGAATGTTGTCTATTACTTGTTTATCCAAATACAGAATTTCTGTGGGTATGCTCATGTCTACCCTCTCTCCCCCTCTTCTTCTTCTTTCTCCACCATGAGCGGCAGAGCCCCTCCTGCTACACAGATGGAGAAGCCTGATTAAAAATTAATGGCAAAGTCTTGTTGCATGGGGAGAAACGGAGAGTAGCCAGACTGCTCCACTGCTGCTGTGCAACATGCGAGCTGCACTTTCAGCCATCACTTTGCATGCAAAAAGATTGGCGTTCTTTTTCACTAACATTTTTATTTTGGAAACAACTAGACCATTTATCACAGACCACTGGAAATTCATTTCATACAGTGCTGTAGAAAGGCTAGATAGTCCTTGAGTCCTTCATGCATAATTAAGCCTCCCATATTGTATATGCCAGTCTGTTTGTGCAAAACTAATCAGTCATTTGTACTGTAACGTACTTTGCTTCTTTCATGAGCTTTATTTTTGAACAAACCCTTAATAGCAAATTCTTGAATAGCATGATTCATGCAGTCATCTTTCATTCTGTCTCTGAGCATGTGAGGTTAAAACACAATGTTAAATTGGCTTTTATAGATAAGTTAATTAAGTATGGTACAGGTAATTATTATAACTACACCTGACACTCGACATTCAGAAAAAAAAAATGTTTCACAGTTTGATATATCTCCTCCAAGAAATTGCTTTACTTCATGAAGTGAGAGATTCTCTGGAGATTTAATTAAAACCTTAAATTATGTAAATTCGGAGGAAACTGGCTGTTTTAACATATGCAGTACTTAATTTTCTTTCTTTTTTGATTCCTTTGAATTTGAAATTATTTGCCTAGAGATGTGTATTCTTCCAACCTAATAGCCAAGAGTCATCCTCTTGAATTTTACTTGCACTTGGCTACGAGTGCTCTAATTGGCTAAGCTCAAACATAGTAGAAGTCATCAGAATCAGTGGACATAGCATCATTTTGTTCCATAGTTACATCATTAGATTGGAGGGGCCTTAGGAACTTGTCGTAGTTAAACTATATCTAAATATTTCTAAAATCTTTCTAAAAACTTCTGGATTCAGCCAGACTAATGCTGCTTTTTACATTTTGACCAGTTCAAATGAGCTGGCAGTTTTCATGACCTCACATCGCCCAGTTATCTAATATAATTAGGCCACTTCGCTTCAGAGACCAGGCTTTTAGGTTCCATTTAGATGAGCAAGCCTTATGGAGCACCAGTTAGAGGAGGGGGTCCTGAGACTACCTTCTGTCATTGTTATTAAACTATTCAGATGTTTTCATAATTCATGTTTCAAATTGACTCCAGAGCTACACTTCTATTTAGGGAGTCTGTCATTTAATTCCATCCAGTGGACTTTCATTTTGCAGTGGACTTCCATATTCCTCCCATTATATTTGCTAAGTGAAATAAACATCTTCTTTTACTTTTACTTTTACTTTTTTTTTTTTTTTACCCGACACACCATTAATATTGTACAAGCGCACAAGGCTAAACTTTTAAGGTCATCTCACTCTGTCTTATTAAATCATGAGACGGCTGAAATTCAGAGGAGTTCTTTGATTCATAAACACTAAAAAACTGAGAATATTAAAGGCCAAAAGGTTTCTGTTTGATTTTGCTGGGTGCTATGTAGGCTCGGGAGAATGGCCTGAGGAAAGAAGCCTGTCAGTGGAAGCAATCAACGCCCAATACGGCAGATATCTGTCTGGCTTTGTGTCAACAATACTGGCTGTGCAGAGAGGACTTGAATGATGTGACTTTTCATTAACTTCTCATAAAGCTCAGAACTTCTGAAGATGATGCTGCAAAAACTTGTGTCGGGAGAAAACTCCAGGTTCGGTCATTTCAAGGCACATTGCTATATTGTGGCTTCTGCAGCTGTCTGTTGCTCATCCCAGACACTGATATTTATGCCCAAATCTGCAATAAATTATTTACAGAGCAGTTAGACTAAAAGTAATGGGGCCAGTTTCCAAATGCAAGTAAAATCTTAAAGCCAGTAGAACCCATTTCAAATTGCAGCTCTCCCCCATGTAGCAGTAAATGTCTTAGGACTGTAAATAGGATGTAATTGCTTTCCAAAGTTGCTTCATTATAATACATCTTTAGACTTCCTCTAGAGAATTCTTCTAGTCAGTCTCATCACAATTTTGTCCTTCAGTGATCAATGAAAACGATGTTCCATGAGAAAATACTAGCCTGCATGCATTGTTGTCACCAAGGACTAGTAGCAGCCTAATTCAATGAGCATGACTGTACTTACATATTAGAAAAGTTTACGTTTGACATACCAAAAACAAACGAGCTATAACCCTGATTTAAAAAGCGTTTCCATATAGTAGCCTTTGCTAATGAAGTGCATTGTTGTTTAGGTTTGAAAAAGGTCAAATGTGTTGTAAATATGAACTTTTATATTAACAAATTCATATTAAAATATTCAATTGATCCAGAACAGTACAAATATATGCATAGCTCAGTTGGGAGTGAAAGTCAAGAAGCCACTGAATGTCTCATTATGTCTCCATACTCCAGAAGTCAGTTCTATCAGAGCAGGGGTTCTAAATAAATAGTTGCACGGTAATAACATCAAAGGTAAACTTTTAAACAACTTGAAATACTTGCTGCACACTGTAAAATTCAGTGTGTTTTCTTAATTCAATGTGGTTGTGTAACCTCCACTGAAATGTACAGCATCTGATAATAAAAGTCTTGGCAGTGCCAGTGATTCAGCTGATCGTTTTATAGAAAGTGTACTTGCAGTAAACACAATCAAATTTTACAGTCTTAAATAGATTTGTAAAAATCTTATACACATCAATTCTCTCAGCATGCCGACGGTGATTCTGATGTATTACTCCTCTACACCCTGGACTGGCACTGAGCTCCATTTGCGGGTGCCTGGGTCGAAGCAGCTGTGACCTTACAGTGTGAACGACCCATCCGTTTACTCTGTCCGTAGGCTGTTAGGGTGGCTTGGCACATTCCGCCAACATCCGACTGAGTTTACATCTTCTTCCTGATAGGATATATTTGTCTCAATATATTGACATAGTTTCAGCAAACACTGCTGTTGCAAAATGCAAACAAGGGACAAAAAATCAGTCCGTGGTTACATGTTTTCACTCAATTGAATCTCATGTTATTGGGGTCATTTTCCAGTGCTGCTTTTTTGGAATTTTAGTTAATCAAAAAATCAATCTGGTCCCCCCACTGCCATAAATCATCAAGCTGCAAATGTGCTTGGGACATTTTTGGGGGGAAAAAACTTCACTAAAGAGATTCAGACCTCTTTCATCTCCAAAAATCTTCTGCAATAAATACTAATAATGACTCAGTTCTTCCTAGCATCTCTGTAGCATCTGCTACATACAATATGTTGTTTTTGAAGTGAGAAGCTCTCTGTTTGGCAAATCTGGCCCCCTGCAGATGGAGCGCACTTACCTGACACCACCCCCTCCACTCTGACTGCATTTATGCTACTGTATACAACCACTTCAGTGCAACAGCGAGTCACGATTACACCCAGCAAAACTCGGCTGTATTGATTTTCTGTCCTGCTGTTGTATCACACACACACACACACACACACACAAACACCACTGCATGGTCTTCAAAGGGATTTCATATGTAGGCAAGTACATTAGTTTCCTGTCAGGCGCACCACGTGCTCTCCATGAAGCCAGGATCAGGAATATTAAGTGTGAAAATGGAGTTTGCTATAGTTTGCTATAGAGGAATTGATCTTAGTGGGCTGACCAGACTTCCTTGGAGAGCTACATTGTCCGCCTTTAGAAAAAGGAGTCTGGAGGAGTCTGCTCCTTTTAATTGCAGCGTTTGGATAGAAGACTGTTTTGAGACAGATTGGATAGAAAAAATAGCTATTTAAGAACTGTGTTTTTCATCGAATTGCAAGTGAAATAGTTATTATATAGCAACTATTAAAAGTAGCATGTAAACACTGTTAAACATTAAAGATCTGTGTCCATCTGTGGCAACAAGAGCCCATTTTGAATTCACTCTCATTTTGAAGTCACACTCATTTTGAATTCACTCTCTTCTGATGTCATTAAAATCATTACATTTTCAGATATTCTGCCATTCGGCAGTTTATTCTTGCTCATGAGCTATAGTCCAGTCAGAATAGAGATTGTTTACACATACCAGTCTTGAGGCACAGTAATAAAAACAGCTTCCTTACGTCTAAGGGATAAAGAAAGGTTAGTATATGGTCACGAAGAAATAAATTACCTTATGTTTTGGTAAACAAGGTATATCTGAAGCAGAAGAAGGGAGAAAAAGAGAAAGAAATGCACAGAATGGGGGCATTTAATTAAATTACTGCACGTTTTTTATTGCTTGTGTGACTATTGTGACTTCGAAGGGGTAACGATGATGTTGTTAATCAAGGCTATCTAAAGAAACTGATTGGTTGGATGGAATGTAGTATTTTATGGAATTAATAGGGTCTCCCGAGCAAGGTATGGAGTCAATGCCATATCCCACATCATATTGGCAAACTTTGTCAATTGAATAAAGGAGTCCTTTTCACTTGGACTTTCTTTTTATTATGTAACTCCATTCATCCAGCTCAGCAGTGTCTGACCTGACCTTGCTGTTGTTTTTCAGGTTTGAAGCGAATCCACACTCTCACCATTCAAGCTAACTACGAACTGAGGATTGACCTAGAGGACTTTGAGAACAGCACTTCCTTTGCGCAGTACGGGTCCTTCGGAGTGGGATTGTTCTCCGTCGACCCCGATGAGGACGGCTACCCATTGAGCGTTGCGGACTACTCGGGCACGGCCGGTATGTTACACTCCCCTAGTCCCTCTTTGTCCAAGAGTTTTAGTATTCAGTTTCTGTGCTGAGTGCTCTGAATCCCAGGCTGACTCTATTAGATTTAGGGGGAAGGAGGAACCCACTCAGAGATGCATTATGTTCTTTTGCTGTATGAATTCTGTATTCTAAAGACGCATGCTGTACAACAGACCTGCAGTCTATTCAGCCTTTTTCTTCTGCAGCGAGGATCCAGACTATGGACCGACCTTTGCTGTGCCCTAACTGCAGGAGAATAACTGCAGTAAAGAGTGTTTATCTTTAGACCATCTGTCATTATGAGATGGAAAAGGTCATATTGGATAAAGTGCTAAAACGCAATTCAGAATAATACATTATCTAATGTTCCGTCAAAGTGCGCTTTGTGAATTACAAACAGTAGGTGGCTTTGAGCAACAGCAGCTCAGCCTCTTTGGCCTCTTGCTTCTTTCTATTGATGGGAAGATTAGTTCAGTGCCTAGAGGAATCATATTTCATAAAGTCTGAACTCTTTGCTGGAAAAAGTGAATAGTGAGTGTGGATATGCTGAAATTCACTGGCTATTGATGCAGTGTCTGCACTCTGACTCTTATCAGTTGACACTATTTGTGTTTTTTTTTTTTTTTTTATCAGCATAGCTGGCTGTTTGTTTCTCAAAAGAAAAGGTTTAGGTTCAGAAGAGATTGGATGTTCATTTCTATATCAAAGAATAGACACCTAATAATAGACAGCATAATGAAAATCCATCGATTCTTTCTAATCCCTCAGCCGTGTCAATACTGGTACAATAAGGTATATATTTCCACTATGCAGCATGCATGCATGTGGGTGCTGCTTATCTCGGTCTGTAGCGAGGCAGAGAGAGGAGCAATTCTCCATGCTTCACCTGAGCTGCCGCCAGGGCCTCTTTTTAACATTAATTGGGTCCCTGCACTCTATCAGTCCTGGGTTCTGCTCCCCTGCTGCTGGCCTCCTCACCGGGCCCGGGCCCACAGCTGACCTTCGGAGCGTGCCGGAAAGGGCAGGGATAATGAAGCAGCAGAATACATCCATGGCATTCCAATAAAGTGGACAGTTCGCTTATTATGGAAGACATAAACAAACACTCCTATTAACATAAATCAGACAGAGAGGACGCTGCTTCCGGTTAGGTCTAATTAGCCCGGATGCTTTTAGTTTTCTGCATGTCGACATGGATTCCTGTTCTTATCTTAAAAGCTTGTTTTCAAAGCTTGATTACATCTTAAAATACACAAAAAATGTATAATTTTCCCTTTGGGCTTTAGACTTACATGTATAACCATCTAAGGAGCAGGTGCTTTAATAATCAAGTTGTGATTTTTTCTTTTTCTTTTTTGCTTTCTTTTTTTTCCATCTTTCTAATGCTAGTCTAAGTGTGTTCCATATAGAGATGGACAAACCTACACCAAAATGTCCATAATTTCAATCAAGATAATGATCCTGAGTGGCTCATTTAGCAGCAGGTCATGTTTCTTTGATGCTTAAAGAGTGAAAAGCTATTATAGCAAGTAAATGTGTTGGTTAGGAAATACTTTTCTGTCTGCCTGTGGTTCGTGTATAATCACAAACACACACGCAGCCACAGAAATTGAGTGAATAGTTGGCAAGGGCGGATCACTTCAATCCAGTAGAGTCGGTTTATGTGTCAGTTCAACAGTGTTCAATAGTGTCCACATTCAGTGTCCAATTTTCTTGAAAGCCAAGGGAAATCTGTTGAAAGCAGCAGGTGGTCTTTTTAAGAGTCTTAAACCATTTTTAAAGCACTTTATAAATTGAATGTATTATTATTATTAATAATAATAATTTTACTGGAGATGGCCATGTTTAGGTGTTTAAAAGTGTCTGTATCAAGATCCTTGCTGTATGTTACTTTGTATCTGGTATCTTTAATGTTACTTTGTAGATTTAGTGTTATTGCCCATCTCTTGTTCCCAAAATTGTATACGGGAATCCATAAAGTCCTTCTTTTGATTAAATTGCTTGAAGCCTTGCAGATAGTAATCCTTACATTTACAAAAATGCCATATTGCAACTGAGCACAGCTTTATGATCAGCAGAAGCCGACTAAAACACTGAGGGCATGTGTTAGGAGTGATTAGTGAGGTCCTGCTCATACATTTTTAGCTTGTTCAGAGGCACTAACAAAACAAGTGACTGGGCAAGTAATTGATGAAAATCTAGTGGGTAGTTGGAGTTATTAAAGTTGCATGTGCTAAACATTTTAACACACACTAAAAGCTAAATTGAAACATACATTTCGCTGTTTATGTCAGGATGCTAATTAAGGTGGAAAGAAGAAGAGCGCCTTTGTGAGTTTCTTTTAGCTTAAACACAAAAAATGCTGTTTCTGGTCCCGTCGGCCTCTTTAGCAAGTAATACCTGAGTGTGAGGCAGAAAAGAATAATTTAAAATAATGGTCCCTTTTCATGTTTGTAAATGTCTGTGTCAGCTTTCTTGTAGCATCTGTCAACTTTATTTCTGTCTTAGTCATCACGCACTATATATCATAACATGAGAGGTAATATTGTATAGTATTTTATAATATAAAAAGATAGATGAGTAATTTTATAATACGTGAATAGATTTTGTTCATAATTATGTTCTGAATAAAGTACCCTACCACATATTTGTTTAGTTTATCTAACTGCAGGATCCTAAGAAATCAAGAGAGAGAAATAAGTTAATAAAAAGAAAAAGACACTGATCCTAGACCTGTGAAAACTCTCTGTGGGCGTTCTGTCGTGTTAATTAGCAGTGAGGAAAGTTACTATGGAAAAAAGGTTTCTCTTCTCAATGAGAATAGTACATAATTACTACTATAGACACAATTCAGTTTCACTGCCAGTTGCTACACTTTTGTACCCAATATAAGAGCTTATAATAATTGTTTGATGGGGCTCAAAATTCACTTTCGTGTTCTCTGCCCACCTCCTGCTTTCAACAGATTTCCCTAGGCTTTCATTTTTCTCTTTAATGTATTCGTCCCATTGACTTTTATTACCTTAAAACAGTCTTTTTAAGACTCACACTCTTGAGAATGCACTGAGGTCCAAGAAGTCCACACTTGTGTAAATGAAATGTTATGTTTTATGTAGTATATAAAGTTTAGGATTGAACAGATGAAGACTAATTATATTAGCAGTGCACCGCATGAGGACAGCATCATATGGAAAGTTTATGTAGACAGAACCATTAGCGTTGTTAGAGATGTTGTTTGAAAGCATAGTTTTATTTATTTTTAATTGTACTGAAACATTTTTGTCGCTATATACTATAAAAAAATTTAGAATTCGAATTTCATATAGCATGTGAGTTTCGAATTTTTTATTCTATTTCAGACAGATGGCCATTATTGTCCATGTATGGTCACTGTCAGGATTTTATTTGACTTTCAATTTGGTCGAGCACATTTGCCTTGAGAGCTCTTTTAAGACTAAAAATTCGGTTCAATGTGTCAGGTCAGGTCATACTTGAAACCTGTATTCAGGTTTGATTCCAAATTTCAGACCTGATTAAAGCTCTAGCCACAAATGCTGGGCCAGTAAAACGGGTTCGTAGATTAAAAAAGGAGAAGAAAAAACACAAACCTTTGGAGCAACTTTTCTGAAAGGCAGATTGAGGTTACGTTGGGGCGAAAAAAGCCCCATGCTCTCGACAACCCAAATAATAGTCTGTCGAACAAATGGAAGGCTGCTGCTCCAGAGAGCCCAGACATCACCAAAATGAGAAAGGAAAAAATTCGACAGGAGGTTGAGGGTAAGAGGCCTACTGGAGCTGAGAGCAGGCAGCAGTTCAGCGTATGGGAGTTATTCGCCAGCAGTCCCCCCTAGGCTCCTTGTTTGGAAGGACGTACTTGCATGGGTAATGCTTTGTGGGCCAAGCAGGCGGAAGCAGTTGCCTGAAGCGATAGAAAGTGGCAGCCGTTTACTTGAAAGAGTTCCAATAAAGACTTTCATGGGCCATACACTAGCACACACTACATAGTACATTAATTCCACTAGATTGACTCTCTTAAACCTCCTGTAATTTGCTCATTAATCCATGATGTCAGGATTGATAATAGGTGCCTTTTGTCTGCATAAGTGTCTTTTGTTGTACATCACACACTGTTCTGCTGCAGTGGGACCACTGACTCATAATTCCATTCTGAGCAAACAGTACGTGCGTTCGCCATCTTTAATGGTGTGCTCATTAATAAGGGACCCATATGAAGCGAGCACGGAGATACAGAAGAAGTGGACCAATGCCTGAAAACATGTAATTGCCTGACATGGGGTTCTTAGCGTTCATACCCTGTTATTAGCAAACATCTCTGTTTGTGCTCCAAATCCTCCAACATCCAAGTCTTAATGACAGTTTTGCTGCCACATGCAAATGTTTTCTCTGCCATTAAGAAAGCCAGGAAAAGAGGAATGAAATTATCTGCGAGCGCTTGATAATTTTGTAACAATGCTTGTCCGAGTGGAGGCACGCATAATTCTCTTCTGATGTTCTAATGTATTCATTGTGAACCTGTTTATGTATTTCTGTGCATGCCTAATGACTCTCGTTGCTTTCATGGGTAGGTGGGTCTGTCCCAAGACGTTTGATTTGAATTTTGTGGCGTACCTTCCTACAAACATGCTTTATCCAGCCTTTCAGGTGCCGGGGCTTTGAAGGATGTTCTGCCGAGAGAAAATTGTTTTAGTAAAATGATTGACTCGGTGTATGAGCAGAATATTCTGGTATCAATTTGTACACGATCAAAGATTTGTTACGCTTTGAAATGCTCTGCCTGTGAATACCCACCTACAGTCGAGTTTGCTCCTGGGGGAGAATCTAAAGGAGGATTCCACCCAAAAAACACAGCAAGCTAAGACAGAGAAAAGAAACTGCATCATATTTTGCAAGATGGAAAGCATTTCCTTCTAGCTAAGGCTTTGCCCACAGTTTTGAAGCAGCAGAGATCACTGCACCCAGAGGGTCATCACACCTGGTCTTAAAACAAAACGATACTTGGTAAATCATTTTAGAGCATACTCACACGAAGTCTGGTTGCCTTGTACTTCGCCCCAAGCATGATTGTGCCCCCTCCTTAATCCGAACCCTACATCATCACATTACTTACTGCTTCGCGCTTTTCATCTGATGAGCTGCCATATTTACAGAGGGCTTCCCATCCCTTCAGATGTTGAAACTACAGTTTTTTTCAGCTTGTCACAACATTGTTCACTGATTCTTTGGTATGCACAAGCAGAAAAATGGTCACCAATTTTACTAAATATCTCAAAATCCTTGCATTTGGCCAGCTGTTCCTGTTTACTCTTATCTGCCCAAGTTTCCAGCAAACGCTGCACCACTGCCCTAGACCAAAGAAAACCCTTTACTGCCCTGTTTGGTATATGGAGCCATTACATTTGAATTCCATTCTTGGGTACAGTACAGAACAATCACACCAGTCGGAACTGTACTTTAGGGGTCGAACATACTTAGGCAAGAAACAGATCAGCCACTCTGAGTAAACCCTTAGTGGATGTATGCTACATCGCTTTTGGTGTCATACAATAGCAATGATATTTTATTTTAGATTTATTGATAAATTGCAAAAAATGAGTTACCTACAAGTTTTGTCAGGTCCTGGGTGGAAAGAACAGTTTTAAAATATTTTAAAGAATAATTAAATAATACGTTTGTTGATCTTTCTGGTTATCATTTACAGTACTGGGTAAGATTGCCTTTGGTGGAATTTTAAAAAGGAAAAATCAACACAACCTCAGGTTGTAAAACATTTTTTTACCAATGAGCGGCAGCCCTCATGAAACATGGGTATATCAACGGTAAACCTAAATATCACTTGAATATTCTGATACATTTTTTGTACCATTTAATTATTTGACAAAAATGGCTCACAGAGAACTAACATGGTACTTCTGTGTCATCATTCAAATAACTCATTGTGACACCGTTTAAGAGTGCCAGGGTGAGAGAGGGAGTGCCATATTTCAACAAAATGACACTGAATCGCTCTTATTAGCCCTACAGTTAATGCAATTTCATTTCTCACTGTAGCATTCAACTGTTTTACTGTTGCCATCCCTCAAGCCTCTCATCACCTCATAGAGCCCACTGATGAATCCACGAAGCACCTGAAACAAATTTATGACACTCTTCTTTATGACATGACATAACTATATCAATAGGATCTCCTTCGTTGGAATAAAAGGGCAAGTGTGATCCATATGGAGCAAAATAAAATCAGAGTCTGTGGAGTGCAAAGCCGTGCCTTCACTGTAACTCTGGCAATAAAGGCTGATCTCATCATCAGGGCCGGGGCTCAGCAGAGTCTGGCAGCATGCAGGCTGAGAGCCGGCATTAGATTAGCCTGAGCACTCACTGCAACATTACATTGACGAGCCATGCAGTCCATCACGCCGCTTAAAAAGGGCACATTAACCGCATTGCTCCCTCCATCTCACTCTTTTTTCCTCTTCTGGCCTGATGGTTTGCCTCCCTGCTATTCCCATTCTTTTTACTTCCCTTCTTACTTGCTGTCCTAAGAAACCCTAAGAAGCGTAACTTTGTAGGAGCAAAAAATCCGTTTTTATGTTTTTCCTGTGCACTGTGGATTTTGTGCCAAAACCAGCTTATGTATGTTCATTTTAATGTAACCATTTGCATACTATTGAAATCCAGAAACAATGAATTTTAAATGCTAATGCGAAGATTAAAAAAATATGTGTGGATTGACACTCTGAATTAAATGCATCAGTTATTCAGTAATTAAACTGTATAAAAACATCTCATAGGACAGCCCAGATTCTTTCTATCTTCTTCGCCCTACCTCACGTTGTTAATTGCCTCTCTCTCTTTGATGTTCCAGGTGACTCATTGCTCAAACACAATGGCATGAAGTTTACCACTAAGGACAAGGACAACGATCACTCGGAGAACAACTGTGCCTCCTTCTATCACGGAGCGTGGTGGTACCGCAACTGCCACACATCCAACCTAAATGGACAGTATCTGCGCGGCCAGCACACGTCCTACGCCGACGGCATCGAGTGGTCCTCCTGGACGGGCTGGCAGTACTCACTCAAATTCACGGAGATGAAGATCAGGCCCACCAAGGAGGAGAATAAATGAGCGGAGAGCAAGATGGACTTAATGAACGCAAACATGCAAATAATCCGAGGATAGATGGCCTGTAGGTGTTAGAGACACTAACTACAGAAAGGTTTGAGAACTGTGTGCTGATGTAGTAATCTCCCATCATTTTGCGTGGTTCTGTTTTTAAGCCCTCTTTCCAAAGTATCCCACACCGACCCATCTCGTAGTGCTGTGTTAGTGCTGAAGCGCATTAGGCAACTGTTTTGCTCTCGCTCTCCTGGTCACCTCTCTGAATATTATTATGGAATAATGAAGTTCATGTCCTATAAAAAAAAAAATATTGTTGATAAAATCAAAAGAAAAAAAATAGTAGCTGTGGAATTTAGCAAGGATTATGTGTAGCCTTTTGTTTCGAAAGACAAAGAATTATCCCTCTTACCCAGGGTGATCCAGGGTTGTCTTATGGACAGAAGACACGCTCTTCTATTCTGTTTTATTCTGTCATTATTTTTCAGTTAATGCTTTGTCAAATAGCTGGATGTGTCAGGTTTGTGCCGCTACATACCGCCCCTGCTTCGGTAACAATTAGATAACAGGCTGCCCTCATGTCGACTAAAACACATAATTGATCTGCAGGGATGCAGAGAGAGCTGTGGTGACTCTCAGAGCGATGGGCCCAATCTGAACAATTTTTCATTATGACAACTCAATGGCTCCATAAAGCACCCGCCGCAGTTACTACGAGGCCTATCGATGGAGTGGCGAGGTTCTCTGCAGATACAGTGCGCCTATTTACCGAGTGTTTGTTTTATCACGTTGTTCAGGAATCTCTCATGCTAGGCGATTTACTGTAGCATTTTATGGAAATAGTTGTTTGAAAAAATGGGCTTAGATTTGGTTTGGAATAGTAATGGTCTTTGGAAGACAACTTCATGGTTTACAGAGCACAGCACATCTTCTAAATGAGTGTTTCCTAACTCTGCCCTGCACATTTTATTCTAAACATTTTAGTATAAGTGTGTTTCCCAATGCACATGATCAAACTAATCAGCTCATTAGCAATCCCTTACTGTGATAAAACAAGGAAATACTAAAATGGGCAGGTAGCCTTCAGGAGCAGGGTTGGCAATCACTGATAAACATGTAGGCTTCGTTTTTGGTTTAGGCCTAGTCTTGGACAACAAATGCAGTTTTGCACTTCATTTGAGTTCTGTTAAACTTTCGCTTAATGTTTAATGGGCTCGTTTCTTGTTTTGTGTAAAGGAAAATGTTTGTCTCATCCACTGTATATTACCCCAGGTTACACCAGGTAACTGAGAGGTTTACGTTTTGTTTTTGTACTAAGATGAAACCTTACTAAGATGAAACCATACAGCAAATCTGATCAGTTTGCTTGTGTCCAATCAGGAGAAAGCAAGAAGCTGACTAGCGTATTAATCACTTCACACTCTCGGCCTGGTAAGGACATGTGCAATGCTGCTGAAAAATTTAACTACCTGCACTTCATCAAGTGTTAATCTCTTGTTATATCAATGCTTACCTTAACAAACAAATGAATACAGTGTCCTCCCAGTCATTTAAATATTTCAGTGTTAATTCAAAAACAAGTGTTTAATTAAAAAATAGATTTGTTTACATACGACATGCTGATTTCATGTGTAAATTCTCCCAGATCAAAACAAATCCACCGCTAAATTAATACAGAATGGGTAATGGCCTTGCACAGTGTGGTGTAACAGTCTACGAAATGTGTATGTCAGTTTTTATTCTTTTAATCTGTTTGTTATGATGATATTTGATGTATTCGTAACATAACTATTGTCTGAGATGGCAGGTGTTTGCACTGGAAAAAAAATACATGTTTTCAAATATGTCACCTTTATATTTGTATTGAGAAAAAAAATCCAATCATGTAAAGATGGAATAACTTTTTCTTCTTAGTGGAAATGAACTAAGTTACAACCCCCTGTAACTTCCGTCATGTTATTTTTGCAAACACGGTAAAGTAAAGAAGAAATATTTGGTGATTCCTGGTGAAAGGCCAGTATTTCTTTGCTCAAAAGCTAACTCGCTGTCACGGGAACTCAGAATTACAGCTGAATGAATAACTGTCAGTGGCCCTTCAAAAGTAATGCACTCAGGGAAGCTGACAGTTTTTTTTTTAAAGACTATGACACATTAACTCTCAATAAGCAGAGCCTGGGGCTAAAGCTAGCAGTCATTGAAATAATTTTTTACAGAGGATGATGCCCTATAGATGGAACAGGTTTGACAGCTAAAATATTCCCCTCAGAAGCGAGTGGACGGCTGCTACCAGTGTTTTCCTATTCTAGCGAGCCACAACTAAAGCTAATGCCAATGCCCAGACCATTTTACTGAGTAAAGGAAAAGCTTTCACACACCAGCTCACATACGTCTCCTTAACCTGCATTTGACTGCTAAAGATAAGAGTAGTTTGCACTACTTTAGGTAGGGGACTGTTAGACTGGCTGAACAGGGAAGCAGGAGGTTTTACAGTCATTTTACTTGGCAAAATCAGAGAACATGGTGCTTTTAGGGAAAAACCGAGCTCTGTGACTCCCCAGGCCACAAGACCCCCTACTGGAGGTCTCTGGCACCGCTCCTGTCTCCAACAGGCCTTTACCACTCATCCTTGCAAATGCCCAGAGCGTGAAATTGCCCTTGTCTCTGCTTCACAGAAATATGAACGGACGCTTTGGCTTCTCTTTTGCTCATCCTTTGCCTTCACTAATAGAAGCCGCTCCACAAACACCATCCCTATGACCAAATAAAAGAGGAATAAACACCTTAGAAAAGAACGGGGACCAGATCAGCACTTTTTTGTAGAAGAAATTGTTTCCCTTTGGCATTCAGCATGCTCCAACACAGGCTCTCATATTCCAGCTAAATGTTTTTTTGTGTCTTGTAGGCCTACATTTATTTCTGTCTTACTTTTTTTTTTGGCTTCTTTCTTCCTTTCTTTTTTTCTGATGAATCTATAAAAATGTGTTTCAATGTTCTGAGTGACATTTAATAAACCTTCAGAATTTCTAAACTACTCCCCTTTAATGTGTCTGGTGTGTTTTTTGGAGCTGAGGTAAGCATATCAGTGTGTGGTAATTACTCCTCCGTGGTCAGCCGGCGCTCAGCGGCTGTGGGTCAGCTCATTAGTAAGTAATTGACTAGATCGGCCAGACATAGATCATTAACCAAAGCCTCTTCTGTAGATGTTGTGGCCGTATCCCATTGTCTTCTGTATTAGTGGGTTCTGTTTGGTAATTACAGAGAATAGTCCTACAAAAGTGAACTTTTAAGTTCCGCAGACAAGCTGGCAAGCACTGCAGTCATGTGTTTCAGGTGAGTGCTGTTTGAAATGGCACAGCTCTTGACATTAAAAATGACAGAAAGAGAAACAGGGGGACTTTTTTTTTCTTGGTCTTTTCCGTTGGTGTGTAAGGAGGGGGACCGATGAGACTCATTAAAAATCTGTAGGCATCAAACATTCATGTAGCTTTGAAAGCCGCTTGAAGTCGATGTGACTGCCTCGCTCCAAACGATGAGCCATATTTCAACATGACAGAGGAGCACTCAGAGCCTCCTTGTATAACGGAGTATAAAATGGGACAAACTTTTACCAGTTTTGACATTTTTACATCACTCACACAAAGAAATGGAGCTCAGCAGTCTCTGGACGTGGTAAAGGGCAGCGTGTGAATCACAAAACCTGCCGCATGCCTGTGGAAACCACCTACATCTTCTCCGTTATTTGCATCATACAAGGTCCCCCTAACATCATGACAAAGAATTATTTTATTACCAAAAGGGAATTCAAAGTGCAGGAGCTCTTTTTGTGATGACTATAGTACGTTCCTGTTATATCAAACGTGTGCTATAAGCACAGCAATAATAAAATGACCTTGATTGTTAAAATCAACACCTGAGAATAGTTACAGCTCGCTCGAATCAATTCCCATGAATGCTGATGCCCTCAGCCGGAGGGGACGTTCTGATGTCCTGTAATGAAGTGCTGTCCTTGCCAGCTCTCCATGAAGACAGTGCTCACTCTGCAGTGACAGTGCTAAAACTTTCGCTCTGAAGTGAAAGAGTATGATGAGTTTGGAAAATACCCTGGTGAATCCCAAATGTGGTTTTGTCACGTTTTCTTCAGTTATTGGGTATGATCTGGGGAAACTCAGCCTTGGTGGGCCGAATCGAGGTCAGCACTTGACTACATTCAACTAATTGGCCAAGACACATTTACTTCTTTAATTTTGCACTGGAGCTCTGAGTCTAATGTTACAGAAATCTGCATTAACCAGAAAGATATTGTGTGACATAAACCTTCATTACTTTTCAGCTCCATTAGCCTCGTAGCCTAAAGATGCAGACTTCTAACACATAAAGTCTTAGCTGAACAAATGTGTACAGAGTAAGAGGAAGCTTATAATTTGAAACACACAGGCCTACTGATTATAACTATGCAATGACCACAGTGTATGGACCATTTTAGTTTCATTTTGTGCGAGTGAATAGACCCACCAGGCCACACTGTGCTAACAGTAACAAACTATCATAGCGACACTGTCAAAAGAGAACATTGTATCTCGAAATATGATAACTGTATGGAATAAAAATAACATTGGAAACATTAAATGTTACCGCTGAATCATTTCGAAGGGCTCATTTGTGGGGAAATTTTGTGATACTGTAAAAGGCAGCTGGCTTTTTTTTCATTATGTAAAATAAAGACAACATGATTTTTGGGAACTTATTAAATATCAATGTTGCTGTATCAGGATGACAGATATTTAATATGTTGCTACAGTAAACTAACAGAGAGTCAAAGCATGAAGAAAAAGGGTCTCTGTACCCAGAGGAGAATTTATAGCAATCAAACACTGAATCAGGAGGCAAAGTGGAGAAATGTGGAGGCCTATTTAGATATCGGGGCCTGTATTCACAAATGACCATCGTAAATACAGGAATCTGATCCAAGATCTGTCCTCTCCAGCCCGGGTGATGTCCGATTTGGCCATTTGTAGCGTTATTGTTTTATCATATTATAGCTCACAGTAAGTCATACTTTGTCCGTAATACCATCCACAAGTCTGTACCTCCATATTAAGAGTTAATTTGAGGGATTAAGAAATGTTTTGGGGATGTAATTACAGAAAAGATTTGGTTGGTTATTGAGTTCGAGTGTTTGTGGCTCTTTTAATGAACTTAAGAAGAACATTTAGACTTCAAACATGTCTTGACTAATCAGGGCTAAGTGGAAAAATGTGTCAACTCAATTTTCCACTGAACCATCATTAGTGTTATCAGCCGTTATCGGCCACATGTTTCCGGATCCCGCCTCTTTCTCTCCAACATCACAAGCCATTCCTCTTGTTCACGATTTAAATGTCTTTGTCTGTCTGTGTTGCCATGTTAGTTTAATGTACAAGATAAAGCCACTGTTATGTTGCCTACTATGTTAATTCAGTGCTACTTTACTCTCTCTCCCTCTCTCTCTCTCCTCACTCTCTCTTTCTCTCTCTTCTTACCGTCCTCATTCTCTTTCCTTGTTTGGCACAGGAGCTGAATGTGATGGGAATGTTTCTTGTTAACCTGTCATGTTTTCTCCGAGTGGTGTGCGTGTGTGTGTGTGTGGGAGGCAGGTGTTAATGTAATACGCCATGAGGCAGCGCTCATAGGACTGGTTCAGAGTGAGGTCAGCTGTTCAACAATGACTAAGGCAGGTGGCACAGGAATACTTTAAATATCCAACATTCAGCAAATCACAAACACGTCCTTCATCCTCTGCCTCTTGCAGCCTCCAAGCCTCATGTCTGTGCTTATCTTTTGCAAGAGCCAGACTTACAAGAGAGACTGCCACCACAAGGAGGAATTTGCAGTGGCCCTGCCACCCCGCCTCACCACATCACACCCCACCCCCGCCCCCGCAATATCTTTTGGGCCTCCTGCCTGCGTCGATCGATAACCTGCAGCGCGGTTTAAGCCTTTGCATCACAGGCTTCCTGTATGAATCCATTACCAGGTTTGCATGTCCGCTTGGTGATTTAAGAGAGCTGAAGGATCTCTCTTCACCTCCCACTTCTGCTCAACCTGCAACAGTAATTCTGATGCACTGGGCCCTGCTGTGATTGCAGTTTAATGAAAAACAGGGAGGCATGGCCCAGGTCTCCTATTACACAGTAATTGATTTGTGGTGAAGAATGCTCCCATTGAGGTAAATGCTTTGGCTTGAGTCATTAATCCCTTCATCCTGATATTGAAACCCCACTGACCCCCCTCTTTCAGTAATAGTAGCCCAGGTTACTGCTCTTCTTCTTCCTCTTCTTCATCACCTTCAAATTTCTTTACTTTCCTCCATCTGCACCCTCTCATCCTCCCATTTCTTCTTCTTTACTCCCTCCTCTTCCTCCTCCTCCTCCTTCCTCTTCTGTTTGTCCTCTCTTCACCTTCTTTTTTTTAACCTCCCTCTCATCCCCCTTTTTTCTCTACTCCACTTCGTCATTAACCTTCTCCCACTACTTCTCTCCTCCTCATCATCCTTCTGCTCCTCTTTTTTTGTTCTTCCCCTCCTCGTCGCTTTGTCTTCTTCTCCTCCCGTGTGCTTTTTCATTCTAACCTCCTTCTCATTGTTCTATTTCTCCCCTCTAGTTTGTAATCCTTCTTCTTCTGATACTTTTCTCTTCCCCTTCATCCCTCTACTCCTCCTTTTTCTTTTTTTCCCTCCTCCTTCGTTTGTCTTCCTCGTCCATGTACCTCTTGAATTTTAACCGCCTCCTCTTTTCCTCTCCCCTCTTTCTCATCCTCTTCCTTTTTCTTGTATTCCGCGTCCAGTTTTTCTTCCTCCTCATTTTCTTATTCTCTGTCTCTTTCTTTTCTTTTTCCTCCTTCGACCTCAACTGGTGTTATTTTTGTTCCCTTGGCTTGATTGTTAACAGTTTTCCATCTGTGCCCCATTCTTTTCACTGTTCTAGACAGCTGTTCAAATGCTGAATGTCTGTACTTTGCTGATTAAAAGCTGGCTGTAAAGTGTTTCAGGACACGGAGCTTGTTATCACTGTAAGTGCTCATTCCTTACATTCAGTCTAAGGGCACTGATTAGCTGGGTGTGATTATTAGTCTTGATGAGAATCACGCCGAACTATATTTCAGGTGGGGCAATGTTATGGTCCTCCTCTCTTGGTAAAGGTCCCACTTGGATTCTTCCAACTGTGATTGGTTCTTTCCATCGTACGCGCCGCCCTGGCACCACCTTCCCTTAACCGCACACCTGCAAATCTTTCTTGGACTAATTAACAGACACATGCTCCCCTCGGTTTGGCCTGTTTCTGAAGTCTTGCTTGCTGTCTAGCTTTCTGGTTTTTTTGGCTTGATAATGGATCAGCCCGGCTTGTGTCTGCCCTACAAAACTCATTTGAAATGTGCAGCTCTGAATCTGCATTCATTCATCAACTCTGAGATGCTGCAGTAACGGTGCTGCACGTGGTTTATTGTGGTAATGAACCCGGTTTGCGTAATTTAAACAGTTATGGTTTGTCGTGCCAATAAATAATTTATATAGCTCTGGTGTATGTTATGGTTGAGAAAAATGTCGCCATTTTGGGAGGGGTGAAAACCATTAAAGGACTTTGTGGGTGGTGAGGTGTGCAAATATGATTAAAAAAAACATTCATCACATTAGCAACAGCTTTGTATGCTGGAAAAGAAACTCAAGGTGACATGATGCGTTTAAAATTAGTTTTCTCCGCAGCTGCTTTTGTAGGCATGCCTCCTGAGGTTCATTTGTTCCAACTTGGAATTCCTCTCCTTTGATCTGTAGTTATTTGCCAGTTATTTGTTTTGTGTTTGGTTTAGATATTTTGAGCCTGCAATGCATTTTCACCTTTTGGCAGACACTTATGTCCAGAATGACTTCTAGACTAATCATGCGACAGAGGAAACTAATGTAGCAGGAGGGATCATTTCCAATGACTCCTGGTTCATTCCAGAGTGCGGATTCAGACCCTGCCCTGTTTGTTGGAGGGCAGTAGGCTTACATATACTATGCCAGTCAAAAAAATGAACCCATTCACCAAGTGAAGCAGTGGGCAGTCAGAGACCCGGGGAGCAGTGTGTGGGGATAGTTCTTTGCTCAAGGGCACCTCAGTGGTGCCATTGACAGTCATATCACTCAAACCCAAGGCCTTCTGATCACAGGAGAAGATCCCTAACCACTAGGCCCCCAGCTGTCTCAAGAAGGGGGATTACCATTGTCATTTTCTATTGAACACTCTCTGTTTCTCTTTTAGTTGAAGAATTTGGATCTTCCTTTAAAAATAATTGGAGAGCTTAAACTCTCCAGGTACTAATCTAATTCTTAATTATCAGTTTTTATAGCTTAGTGGATGACATATCTGCCCTCAACTCAGGCAGGCTGTGCTTTTATTCCCCATGCAGGCAAGCACATCATGTTGTGCCAATAATCCTCCTTGGGCAAGACTCCCTCTGTAACATGATTAGACTGGAGGTCTTTCTGGATAAGTGTCTGCCAAATGCTGTGAATGTAATATAGGCCAAGAGTTTCAGCTTTAAAAAAATAGTATTTTATTGGCAGCCGAACATTAAACAAGGAAATCCAAGTTGGTTAAAGGAAAAAAAGACTGCAAAATAAACCGTAAAAAAAAATACCAAATGTATTATGTTGCTTTGATATTTTCAGATCCCTGAACACATACATTTGTCAGTTCAAACTTCCAGTGAAATGAAAATAATGTAGTTAAAATAAGAGAAAACCTTTATTTAATAATGTTACTGACAAGGTAGAGGTGCCAAAGGATCTGTTTCTATAATAGTGCCTACAAATATGCTTTCAGATATGAGACCAAATGGTTTATGAGAACATCAGCTGAGGTTTTATGAGTCTTGAGGGATCTCTAACCTGTCCAGAAATGGTCCCTGTTGGTGCAGGTTTTTGTTCCGGCCAATAAGAAGCCACATCTGAGTAACTGAAAACCAAGACCAACTGATTACAGAGGTGGAATCGGGTGTGCCTCCTGCTTGGCTGGAACGAAAACCTGCACCAACAGTGGCCATTTCTGGACCGGTTTGAGGCTCCTAGTGCAAATGCTTTATAGAATCCCACAAACTTTTTCATTCTTCTAACACTACTAACAGTTCTGCTCCTTTGAAATACATTTATTGCCTGACTATTAATGCACGGAAGCATTTGTAGTACACATAGAGAATGGTGTGTGGGTGGATAAGTGCTTTGAAGACCAGGAAAAAAGGTCAGACAGTCAATTAAGGTCTCAATAACAATAAACCTCTGAAGAGTATGAGGTACACTTAAGGAGAAACCCTGTGGCTTCACGGCAGACTTCTTCAGCACTTATCCAAAGTTGCATCACTGCTGGCTGTCTTATTTACTTCCCTCTGAGTTATCATCAAGAGGAATGAACGCTGCTGGGATTTCGGACTGTCTCCTGAGGATGGGCAGAGAAGATTCCTGCACTTTCACAAGCTTTATCTCTCTTTTGATGGATTAGTGCACACTCTTGCATGCATATAATGTACAGTGCACTTATCAGCAACCCAGAAGGGTTTTAAAAAATGGAGGAGCACTTCTGCTGGTATGTCCACTCACCAGCCACTTTATTAAAAACACCTGCATTATGGGTCCTGCATATGAGGGTGAAATGAGCGACTAATGCCCTGCTGCTGTGTTAGACTTGCAGTGGTTCGCCACCCAAAAATATCAAGCCAATAGTCATCCTGTTGTGATAAAGAAAAATATGAATGTAATATAATATGAATATCAGCCACAGTTCCAGATATTGTGCTGTAGATATTGTAGATGTTGAAGGTCATCCAGAAATGTACAATTACAGTGATTTTGGCCTGGCTTGCAATACCTTGCCATTTTAAATCCTGGGTATTCCACAGAATACATGTTATATACATATACACAAACATATTGATATTCAAATAATGTTTTGCATAGGGTACCGTTTTTATACTGTATGGTAATATTGTGTAGTTTTTGCTCTAATGATTGTACTGCTTTAAATATCTTTCTCTGCGCTGCCCACTTTGCTTTTGTAACATATTTCCCACATGTGGGACTAATAAAGGGTTGTCTCATCTTATCTCTTCTCTAAATAAATGTTTGTGAGAAAATGTGAGTGGACCAGCAGAAAGGTCCCACATTACTTCTGACATGAACTACTATTAGAAGTTAGGACGGTGATTGTATATTTCTCCATTCAGTGTCAGCTGCTTACTGTTTCAGTATATTGCAAACCTCACACCATTACTGACCTCATATAACGTTACTCAGCAATAAAGATAGGGTGCTTTACATTGCGTGAATAATTCATAGTAATTAAAATCAATATAATCTCTCTTTTTTTACGCTTTTTAATAACATTTTGCCTACTGCATGGTTCCCATTTTGGTCTAATATCAGTGAATGTATTTAAATGTCGTGGTCTACATACTTATACAAGCATAAATACACAGGGATGGATGGAGATTACATACACCGTAGAAAGACAGGTGTTCATCTGCACTCACTCATCTACCAGATCACTTTGTCTATACCTCTAGAGATCAGTGTCTGTGGTTTTTACACTAATGGACCCTCAAATATATATTTGTCTTTGTGATGAGGGGCTTGCACACTGCAGGCCTGCTGTAAAAGCCCTCTCCATGTAGTTGAGGGTGAACTTTTCTCGACTGATTTCATCATGCACTGATGTTCTCAGTGTCGAGAGAAACAGCTGCACTTCCGTTTTTTCTTACATGTGTAATGTGAGCGCCGGCCTGGGGATTGGACTTCTCTCACTGGCTGGGAAAACCAAACACACACCCGAAGACACACAGACACTAGTGTAGGCGCAAGGCGAAGCTTTATTCAAACAAAAGAAACATGACTTTTCGGAAGAACAAACAGAACCGCTGTCAGACCTGACAGAAATGACTCTCTGGCTCTCTCACTAGTCTCCTTTCATGCTGAGCTCTCTTCAGTTTGTCCCTAGCTCTAGCTCTTCCCTCTGTCCACTGGTTTAAGCATCTCTGTTTTTAAAGAGTTCTGGCTCCTCCGCTGATCCTGTACCCATTTAGGATTCAACGTACATCCAGACAAATGTATTATTCACAGCTTAGTTGATTAAGAAAGGGAAAAAAACTTCTTGGAATCAGTATTGGCAGGTACTAAATATTGCAGTGCACAAAAACGTAGTATCGGGCCATTTCCTATGTTCGACCACAGTTTCCATCCCTGTTTACTGATGACTTTCTTATAGATCTGCATTTTGTGTGTCACCAATGTGTATATACTGCTCACATCCCTTATTGTCTTTTCACTTCTTGCAACCTGTCATGAGTGTGTCTTCATTCCATCTTCAGATGTGTTTTGGACTTCTTGCCTGCTTACCTGTTTATTTTATTGATGCTGATTCTGTCCAAATTGCTGCGTGTTATTTGACCTTCCTCCTCTTTTTTCGGATTTCAGGGCTTGATTTTGATTTCCTAGCCAACATATCAGCATTCTGATTTTTATTCAGCTGTAACACATATAAATTACATCGATATCCATGCAGGCAGGCATCTGCGCTGCTACTCGCACTCACAGAGCACATTCATTAACTGGTGTTTTTTTGTGTTTAAATAAGAGATTTAAAATATATGCTACACTTTCAAGTACATAAAAAAACTCCCACAAAAGCTCTGACAGTGCCGTACTCTCATGTTCCATAATTGGCTCATATCATGGAAACAAAAATTCAACATTTCTTAATTGGGGCTGATGTAATACATAAACACTCTTTAAAGTGCCATTTACTCCCCTGTCTGCAAAATGCATGAATCTGCATATATGCTATATAGGCTGCAATAACTGCAGATGAATTGACTGCCCATGTTGGATTCATGGATATCCTGCCTACAGCAGTTCAGCTCTACCTCCCAATACTAATGACTGCAGGAGGAAAAAGAGCAGAAGGGCCCATTTTGGAACAAGGTACAGTGCAGGGCAGCCTGTGGGAATAAAGATGGTTAGCATACATTGGTCTTAAAGGTACAGTAACAGAAACGGACTGTTATTGTATAAGAGATTAGAAAATAATCATGTAAGAATGAACTGACTGTACATAAAATTACACAATTTTACACGTGGGTGCTCTGAGACTTTAGTTGTTCCTGTTTTGAAGCTCATGTACTGAGAGTTGGCAGGTGTCGAAATAGCACATAGAGTTAATTCTGCACTGGGCTCTCAGAGCTCACCCCTGTACTGTCCACAGTAACGGTGTGTGTGTGTGACAGTTAGGGGGGTGAGAGAGTGAGAGTTTGTGTAAGAGAGATTCTAAGACAACAGAGAGAGAATAAGATAAAACAGTGTGTGTGTGTGTGTGTGTGTGTGTGTG
>JBBMFX010000016.1:12545695-12561824 GCA_037832545.1 Rhabdalestes septentrionalis | reverse complement strand
TAGATAGATAGATAGATAGATAGATAGATAGATAGATAGATAGATAGATAGATAGATAGATAGATAGATAGATAGAGGTAGTTAAAGAGATAGACAGACAGACAGTCAGACAGACAAACTGGCAGACAGTATTAGGACACACCTCTTCATTATGGAATTTAGGATAGCCCCGTACTTCCAGTGAAGGGCAACATTAATGCCTCAGTATACCAAATCATTTTGGACAGCGCCATGCAAACTCCATGAAGGCATGACTGGATGACTTTAGTGTGGAAGAAGTTGACTGACCCGCACAGACACCTGACCTCAACCTCATCCAACACCATTGGGATGGACTGAAACAGAGACTGTGAGTCAGGCCTTCTTGTCCAACATGTGCACAAATTTCCACAGAAACTCTCCAAAATCTTGTGGAAAGCCTTTAGAGAAGAGTGGAAGCTACCATAGCTTCAAAGAGGGGAACAACTCCATATTAAAGTCTAGGTGTTTGAATGCAGTGTCATTTAAGTCCTTGTTGGTGCAATGGACACACATCCTAATACATTTTTCCATATAATGAAGATAGAAAAAGAGATATAGAGATTTGTAGATAGATTATTTTAAAATGTTCCAGAGACTAGTACAGTATTACTGTGTGATGTTTTCAGCGCACGCATAAATTATGGGGCCTTAGAGGACGTGCCTTTATGGTGTGCAGCATCTCAAGGCCATCTTTGGCACTGTATTAGAAAACATACCCCCCTCTGACAGTCCTCATAAATGACGTCTTTTCTGCGGTTTTGCGGTGCGTTTTTCAGGTAGCAGAGCAGCAGCAGAGACTGATTAGGAAAGACATGCACATCGCCTCGTTACAGCAGAGCATCAGCGCGCAGCAGGATGTCTCCTACGACGGCACCTTCCTCTGGAGGATCTGTGATGTCAGTCAAAAGCTGAGAGAGGCAGCCACAGGGCAGAGGAGCAGTCAATACTCTCCAGGTAGACACACACACACACACAGTCCTGCACTCACTCTGCCAATAGAATCTCAGTGCTGTGCAGCACACTGATCTACATGTAAATAGCAGAAAGCAGAGAAAGATGTTTGAATGATGAATTTGTGAAACTCGTTTACTTGTCAACATGTTCTGAATAGGAATCAAAAAGCACAGATATGGGTTTGCGCTGTGTAATTTAGCACTCTGTCTTCCAGCTTTCTATACATCCAGGTACGGGTTTAAAGTGTGCATGCGACTGTATATGTACGGAGATGGATCGGGAAAAGGGACACACATCTCTCTCTTCTTTGTCATTATGAAAGGAGACTATGACCCACTTCTTTCATGGCCCTTTAAGCACAAGGTAGGACACTGAAAGAATGAGTACCTTTCAGCAAGCTGTTCCTCAGACTATACATAGGCCAAGCATGACATTTTACCAGATGATTAATTGTTATATAAATAATTTCAATTAACCAATTAATTATTTTGTTTTGTTCATTTCACACAACTAGTGAGTTCCAAGCCTAAGGTTTTACCTAGTAGCTCATTCAGTAATGAACTTACATGAAATTATATACTGTTGTGTATCTGCACACACAAATCTGTATACTTAAACAAAATGATGGAATAACTGTACAAAAAACTCACTCTGCTGTAGAGTTACTGCTGTAGAGTGCAACCTGAAATGATTATACTGAATAACTTTTCTAGTTGGAACAAAACATTATTTGCAAAATGTTTTGTCTATTTTTTGTCATTTGAGCTTTTTCTTTATACATTTTTAAAACACCAGTCCTGCCTCACGCCCGTTGAATGCAGGACAGGCTCCGGGTCCTCACGACCCTAGTAAGAATTTTTTCATAGGATTTTTTTCCCCTTTTTTCTGACTTTTACCTCTTTAGAGAAACAGGAGTGATAAAGTACAGAATTTAGTTACAAATTACATTTACAATCTGCAGTTTGAAGTTGAAGTTGAAGTTGAGGTTTATTGTCACATGCACAAAGTACAGCGAACAGTGAAATTCTTACCTGAACCCGCCCCCCTCGCAGACAAAACAAAAGACATGAGAAGAAAGAGAACATAGAGGACAAAGTAGTGCCGAACATATGAGACATAAGAGAGATATAAGAGATTTATGTGCATAATGTAAAGTGTCTGTGCATAATGTAGAGTAAGTTGTACAATGTAAAGTGTAAGTGACAGTGCAGTGTAAAGTGTAAGTGACAGTGCAGTGTAAAATGTACGTGACAGTGCAGTGGAAAGTGTCAGTGGCAGTGTAAAATATCAGTAACAGTGCAGGTTAAAGTTTAAGTGACAGTGCAGTGTAAAGTGTAAGTGACAGTGCAGTGTAAAATGTACGTGACAGTGCAGTGTAAAGTGTAAGTGGCAGTGTAAAGTGTAAGTGACAGTGCAGTGTAAAGTGTAAGTGACAGTGCAGTGTAAAATGTGAGTGGCAGTGCAGTGTAAAGTATAAGTGACAGTGCAGTGTAAAGTGTAAGTGACAGTGCAGTGTAAAGTGTAAGTGACAGTGCAGTGTAAAGTGTACGTGACAGTGCAGTGTATAGTGTAAGTGACAGTGCAGTGTAAAGTGTGACAGTGCAGTGTGGAATGTAAAGTGACAGCTATTTTGTGTATGTTAAAGAACAGATTTATTGCACACAGAGGGAGAGCCACAGCTACTGTGTGTAAAAACGGTTCCTGAATCGTGTTTAGTTTGCTCTTGAACCCATTTTCATCCAATTCAAATCAAAGTAAGTTCTTCAAATGAAAGCATGATTTGTCGCTTCTGAGAGTAACTTCACCTTCTTGAAGTTGAGGAACTGTTATGGCTGTTGTCTGTTGAATCCCTTTTGACCCTACATTTCCGGAACCCATGGTCTCTCCAGGTGACGTTCTTCCTTATTGATCAGAACCAGAGGGAGCATGTGATTGATGCGTTTCGTCCTGATCCCTGCTCCGTGTCTTTCCACCGACCCGTCACAGAAATGAACGTGGCCAGCGGCTGCCCGCTCTTCTGTCCACTGTCAAAGCTGCGCTCACCCAAGCACGCCTACCTCAAAGACGACGCGCTCTTCATCAAGTGTGTGGTTGACTCTACCTGAGTGGGGTGGAGGGGAGGAGGGGTGGCTAGAGGGAATAGACCAGGTCTGCTCAACACTGATAAAAAGAATTTGGAGATTAGATGTGTGTGACCTGGCTGCATAAAAACGTTGGCCTCACTGAAATTGATAATACATTGCTTGAATGTAAGACAGATTGTTGTCCTATTAACTCACTATAAGTGGTTTGATAAAGAGCAGACAGATTTTTTAAAAACTAAGTTAAATAGTTTTTAGAGATGTGGTCCTCTGTGTTTACTTCCATATTTATCTTTTTTACAAAACTATATGGATCTTGTACTGACAAAAATGATAGCAAATAGCGCTGTAAAACATGTTCCAACTAAAATGAAATGCTGGTATTGTGCATTTGCATATTTAAAAGGTTCTTTACACATTTTAGATCATTGTTCACCGACTTTTACATTTTCCATACTGACAAATTTCCAAACAAGAGATGAAGCGAGGATGTTTTATATCCTAGACACTTATTGTAGTGTTATTACTGGGAGTTTTCTTAAAATGTCAAGTTCTTATTTTTCTCACATGATGTGGCTTGTAGCCTTCATCTGAAGGCCCACAGCAGGGAATATAGCAGAAATCTAACAGATGCCTTCCTCCAGAAGCCAAGTGTGTCTTAACCACTGGACCACCACTGTGACACATTCAGCACCTTTCCAGGTTTCTTCTGATATTAAATGTTCCACAATTATTTATTTCTGACAATTCAAAACTAACTTTCCTTCTGTCTTCTTCCACCACTGATCAGAGATAAACAATCATATGGAGGGGACATTTCATGATTTGGGTTCAATCCACTCCAACAGTGATCATTTCCTGTTTATTTCATGCAAATTCTTTCAGATGTTCTCTGTTTGCATCCAGGTTTTCACTGCAGAAACCACAAATGAAATCCCCTTTTGCGAGTGTGCTGGTATCAGCGCCGGATACAAGCCGTGGTCTTGCAGTTTCAGAAAGTGTCCTCACTGCCATAGAAGAACACTTTCAGTTTCAGTAGAACACTTTCAGTAGAACACTTTCAGAGTGAAGAACCTTTTAAGGACACAAAACCCTCACATAACATAATGATTCTTTGCTAATTAAAATGTCCTTTAGAACATTTATACTAAATGTAGATTTAAACATTTTAAAAAGTTCTTCACATTCACACATTTGCAAAACGTATTCTTTACTGAACCATCTGTTGACATGTATTTTAAGGAAACGTTACACTGGTTAGATATCATTTTAAAGGGTTCTTCACTGTCAATTCTCATGTACAAATATGGTCAATTGTAATATTTTTGAATAAACCATTTTGGTAAATGAGAACCATTTAAAGAACCCTTTAAAGACATGGAGGACCTCCAAGTCTTGTAAAGGTCTTGAACCAGTTAAAGAGTTATTTTAAGAACCTTTAAAGGTGAATATCACATTAAACAAGAGTATCAAAAGAGCCTAAATGGTTCTTCTATGACAGAGAACTTTCCTTCCTCCCTTAATTATAAAGGTTCCCTAAACAAGCTTTCATAAGAATGAATAATTTTGCTAAATGAGATGTATGAATGTGAAAAAAAGTATTAAAAAAGGTTCTACACTAAGTGAAGTGTTAAAGCTAATATCCAGAAGGCAGACAGATGTTCTCTTCCCTCACAATTACAGATTTGGTAAAAAGACGGCAGATTCTTTTACTTCAATCAGTTAAATGGTTTATACATGGAAAGTGCTCTGGATTGTTATACTGTTATGTTGACAGTTACTTTGGATAATTGATCCTTGTCTGAAAATATACCAAGTGTTTTATTTTTCATTATTTATCTTTTTTATAAAACTGAATGTGCATTTGATGCGAATTATGATTGTAGCAAATAGCAAATAGCACTGTAAAATGATTCCAACTTAAATAAAGGTTTTTTACTCTAGATTGTGACTCTAGATTTTTAGATTGTGGACTGAAGTTTGTGTTTCATATTCCAGACAGTTTTTTTAATTCAATATTATGTTTGCAAATGAAAATACCAGCCAATATAATTTCAGCACCAATTTCTTTTTTAAAATATTGATCCTGGATATAAAAGTTACTGGCCATACCTTGTCAGGTATGTTTACCTTACTGTTGGTGCGAGTGGGTCTAGGACCACTCTGAGTGACTCATGTTCCTCAAACTGAAAAGAGAAACAATGCTTTAGATCATTTGGTCTACTTCCACATAAATATTACACAACAACTGGCAAAAAAGAGTAAATTAAAGATGATTCTTGTGTAATATTTCATTCATGTGGAATGTACTTACATGAATTCAGTAGGGGGGCGGGCATTTCTGTGCACCCATCCCTTTTCTACCTCCTATGATGCTCCAACAAGGTCTTGTTAGGGTTGTGAAAAGTGATTTGTGTTTAAATTACCAAAAGCAATTCTTCTGCGGTGCTTTGACCTACAATGGATTCATGCAGCATGTGACTGAGAGAGTATTTCTGCAACATGTCTCAGTGGAACTGACAGCCCGAAGGTGTAATCCCTTCATAGAGTTTCAATTAATTCAAAGGAAAAGAAACTCAGACCTGCTGGGGCCGGATTCACAAAAGCCTTCCTAAGACAAAACCTGTGAGAAGATCTTAAGGCAAAGAAAGCCTGTTCTTAATTGGAGTTCTCAAAAAATAGACACAAAGGAGAAAAAGTAGTTCTCAGATATTTTTGTGTAAGCTGTAGGTTATTTATGTAAGGGTACTAAATGGTACAGCTAAATGAACTATAATTCTATTTCAATTACCATTATTTGTGTTAATGAGCTGTTAAGCTCAGTGCTTAAAAACTGAAAATGAAAGAAAAACGAACTTTTTAATTTTGTGTATTAGAACTATTCTATTTTTGAGGATTATTTTATGTATCATTTGTTCAGAAATTGTATTTTTAAAGGCCCCAGATTTTAAGAGCACCCTGTAATGATGTCTCTTTGTATTTAGTCAGGAACAGCCTGATCTGCTCAACCTTATTTTTTGGAAAAATCATGTCTGTGTAATTTTATATTTTATTTAATTTGTTTCTTTTTAATCAGCTGGCAAGTGAGAAGCATACAGAGCTTAACACTGTATGAATCACAGGTGACAAAGATATAAATACATAAACAAGGCTGTACAGGCTGTTTAAAACCACACGATGATGGTTTAACAGATAATGGAATTTTGTGAATAGCATTATGCACCAGAAGTATTAATACTTCACCTGTGCTGCAGAATCAACCTCTTCTGAAACTGGTGTACACAAGATTGCTGTGATAATGTGACTGCATTCACCTAGGAAAGTATCAGTGAGGTCAGAATCTGATGTTGGATGATCAGAATCACCACTCCACCTTTTCCAATAGTTATTGGATGGAGCTGCATCGCTTCAGTGAACACAGTTCCCCGTCTAAACAGCTCTATGCTGGGGTGCTTTATACCCCTCTGATGCTTGGCTTTGGATTTAGGCTCTCCGGAGTGTCCCAGTCTATTGGTAAATGTTTTATGGAGATTAGACAAGTTGTGTTTGCATAAATATCTTCAGTTGGAGCACCTTTAAGTAGCTAATTGCACTGTTTGGACGGGCTGGCTGAATAGTTTTGCATTACACGTTGTGGCAAAAATTAGTTAATAATATTCCATGTACCGCAGATCTGCTATTAGTCATGTGCACTTTGACATATAACCTGGTCATAAGACACACCTGAAATTAAAATGACCATGTAATATGTGTAGCAGGGTATGTATAGTATGATAGTTGTGTTTTTACACTATGACTGATTTGTGTCACTTCTAATCGCACCTCACCTTAAAGGCAGCAGCCTCAGCACTGAGTGAGTGGGGCCAAACTGTAGGCTGTGAATGTGCTCCATCATCACAAAAGGAATGATATGACTGAATGGGCTTGTCCACTGTGACCTGACGAATGGGGCAGCCTTGTTCTATTCAAATGTCAAGAAAAAGGTTTCAGTTGATAAGGTAATTTGATAAGCTCTGGTTGGCACATATCAGCTGTGAAATTTCAAAACACATCTGGCATGTAATGAAAAAATGACGATACAAATATTTACCTGATTTAGTTCAGCCCATCTTTTCCATTTGAATGAAGTAAATGTATAGTCAGAGTTTAGAGGTTTATGAATGGTTAGAAATGACTTCATTTTTGTTCATTGATTAAATTCATGATTAATAAGCAGTTATTACACACTGTTGTCATACATTAATGTGGAAATTAATGTTAGTGTGGATTAACAATACCGACACTTGTCTTAGATCAAGCCTCAATCTTTTTTCTACATGTGTGTTACTGTAGTCATGTATAATAAAAGTCTTTTTTATTATACACTCAATGCATCACCAATTAAACCATTATTACTGAGAACTGAATTTCTTCACCTTTTTAAGTAAAAGACTCTGCTGCAGCATATTAACATTGTTAAAGTTTCTAAAAGCATGACTCACTTCTCAGTCCATACATCCCACACATTGAAACTAAGCTGCAGAAACTGTTTTATTAATACATTGCTTTCGTGATGTCAGAAAAGTGAACATATTCTGAGGACACAGCTTTTTAGCTCTGTCCACTAATACTGAGGTTGCTGCCTTTTTGTGCACTACATACCACACCACACATATTACAACTTTTATTTAATTTCAGGTTGACTTCTAAGGCAGAATAATGTAATTACCGGTAAGTGGAAAACTAATAATAAAAAAAACACAATTTGTGCCCTTTCAACAAAATTGGTAGCCAAGTTTTATTGCTTATGTTCTCCTAGTCCTTTTTATCTACTGAAATTGTGTCCAGTGTATTGAGCAAGAAAGCTTTTCCTTTGTTATATTTTTATTTGTCATTATATTCATATCAATATGATTTTGAAGTTGATGACTTTTAAAGTACAATGATATACTTAGCAGACACATTTATTCAAGACATATTTGAATTAATAAATATATTATATTAAAATAATAGGATTTAATCAAAACTGATAGACTAGTTTTATAGCTTATGCTCTCCTATTCCATTTTTCTTTTCTAAAATGAAGTCCAGAATAATAAGCAAGAGATTTCTACATAAGTACAGGGCAAAAAAAAAACACAAAGAAAGAAAATAATAATAATAATACATTTTTTAAAAAGTGCCTTTTAGAACACTCAGGGACACTGTACATCACATTACACTGTAAAAGAACAAGCATAAAAGCAGACAATTTACAAAATCTACATAAAACAAACCAAAATAAAATGACAGAGTGAGAAATTTATGCTGTGTAAGCACATTTGTACAGGTGAGCTTTGAGTCTAGATTTAAAAAGAGGAAACAAAAATAATAGAGGAGGAGGATCTGATGCAACGAGATGGAGTGGTGATCTGAACCAATCAGGCAAATACGGAGAGGTGGTGGTTAGCCTTAAATGTGTACAGAAGAATTTTGAAATTAATACAACGTTTGACAGGGAGCCATTGAAGATGCTGCAGAATGGGAGTGATATGGTGGGTGAAGGGGTCCTGGAGATAACATGGACAGCAGAGTTCTGGACAAGTTGGAGCTTATGGGAAGGATTTTTGATTAAGGACTAATAACAGTGAGTTGCAATTGTCGATCCAGAAGTGATGAGGCTGTGGACAAGTATGGCAGTGGCATGTGGTGTGAGAGAGGGGCGGAGGCGATTGATGTTTCGTAGATGGAAGTATGCAGACCTAGTGACATTATTGATGTGTGCATTGAAAGTGAGAGTGCTGTTGAAGATGACACCCAGACTTGTCACCTGCAGGGAGGGTGAAACCAAAGAATTGCCATTTTTTATAGAAAAATTATTTGTTTTGGATATTCTACAGTTTACAGCCTACCAGAATAAACTCTGTTACTGTTAACTTTAAGACAATTTGATGAGAATTTTGATTTATGTTCGGCTAAACATAGGATAGAGGAGAATGGGGGAAGAGTGGAATCAGGTTTAGTGGACAAATAGAGCTGGGTGTCATCTGTATAACAGTGAAAATGAATATTATGTTTACGAAAGATGAGTCCAAGAGGAAGAAGAATGAAGAGAAGGGACCCCAGGACAAACCAATGGGGCACACTAGCAGTAACAGGGGATGGCTGAGAAGTGACTGATTTAAGCTGGATGAACTGAGTGCAGACAGAAAATAATGATTTGAACCAGTCAAATGGAGTATGGGAGAGACTGATGGACATTAACCTACAAAGAAGAACATAGTAAAAAACGGTGTCGAAGGCTGCACTTAGATCAATGAGAATAAGAATCGTAAGTAGACCAGAGTCAGCTTTGCTCAAATTATGTCTAAAAGGGTTCTGAGCAAGAAAACTTGCAACAAATTCTTTATAATTTAATTTATATGATCATTATAACAACTGGGAGCCTGTTTAATAGTTTTGTTCTTAGTCCATTTGTATTTGCTCAAATTTTGTCAAGTGTATTTGAGCAAGAAAACACTACATAAGAACAAGAAAAAGAAAAACTAAGAAATGGGCCCTTTGAGGCCAAAGTGATACATTTAGTTTATTGCTTATGCTGTACCAGTCCATTATTAATTGTGCAGCAGTGTAAGAAACAAGAACCAAGATTTTTTAAAATAGGAATACTCTACATAAGTACAAGACAAAAAAGAGAAAGAAAACTAGGATATGGGTCCTTCATGCCAGAGGTAGCGTTGATTTATTGCTCATGCTCGCCTAGTGCATTTTTTTTTCTTAAATGATGACCGGCATCATGTTAAACAAGAAAACTCCTCCATTAGTATTATATTTATATGATCTTTATAATAACTGGGAAACGTAGGTTGTCCTTGTCCATTTTTGTTTTCTGAAACGATGCCCAGCATATTTGAAGAAGAAAACTTTATTAAACTTCTTTATTATATATTTAAATGATAATTATACTAGCTCGGAGCTGATTTGGGAGCTGTTTTTTGTGTTAGGTGTTGAACCTCTCTCTGCTTTCAACGTTGAGTTACTGCTGTTCTGAGAACAGCCGCTCTTCCTGACGGGCTGGGCGTCTTAATTACATAAGCAAAACGTAAATGATTCGCGGGAAAAGGTGAAAAAATGGCGACTTGCATAGACGCAGTTTAAGCCCCGCACGACCAGCACAGACGTCCCGGGAGCAGAAAACAAACTTTCCAGCACGGATGGGAGACTGTACAGCGAATGTGACACGTCTGGCATAATTAACCCTAACCCTGAGGGAGAGGAGAGAAGTCTGCACGGTAAAGAAGGAGAGGGATTTGAACTACAGCAGCTAACGGGCTAACTGTAAACTCAATTCAAACTGAATTTCACTGTATGTATATGTGTGTGTGTCTCTCTCTCTCTCTCTCTCTCTCTCTGTTTGTTATAATAAGAGGAGGTTGTGTCAGTATATTGACTGTTTATCCGTAATGTTTGTGCACTGTACATTACTTTGAGACTTTTCAACTTCAGACTCTGTCTCTAAGACGAAAAGAAAACGTTTTCACGTTCAACCCGTCCGTTTTGGCAGTTTTTCTCAGTGCTACTCACTTCGAAACTTGACTTGGGCTGCTTCTTTTGAAACGGGGAGGGAAAAAGTCGTTAGCTCGATGTGCTAAAGAAGACTTAAATACTTTGACTTGCTGGAAATATACTACATCTCCAGTCAAACTTTTCATTATTTTTGCAGCGGTTTGTTTAGCAGAGTCGTCCTTTGTCTTAGGCAGGCTGCTGAACTTTAAGGCAGGAGATCATTTTTTTAAGTGGACTTTTTAGGTCTCTCTGTATAACAGCTCTCAAAATGAGAGTGAAATTGGTTGATATGGTGCAGGGGAGTAAGGGAGCTGCAGTGGGGGCTAGTATGCATGGAGGAGGGCCATCCGAACTTACAGTATTTTCCACTAGCTTAGCTCGAGAAAAGGCTCACTTTACTCTGTTATGGCGTGATTATCGAGTAAAGGACGTCTTTCACACACCACATTCTGAGGACAGGTGAAAACCATTCCGTTGGTGAGTTAACGTTACTTTACATCGTTTCTGAAACGGGGCTGTGTCTCTACTGATTTTGGTTTCACTCATTTGTTGGCCAGTTTTGAGTCACCCAACAGTCCCTGCCTCTCCACAGAAGAGGTACTTTCTTCTTTTAACACTCTTTCTGCTCTTGTGAAGTGAATCAAACCCACTAGAGTGGACCGTTTGTGGTTGAATTTACATTCTGTAGTTAAAAGCTGCTGTTGGCCCACTGCTTTGGAGGTCTGATCAGTGCTGGATAGGTCCAACTGATGCCTACACAGACTTATCATGAAGTAACTTTAAGCACATGACTTGCATGCCTAATGTTACTGAGGGATCATTGAAGGCTTAGTTCAGATTATGGGATATGATGCTCAGGTTATAGACCAGGAGTGTAAGATGACAATTCTGTGTGGCTGTTTCTCTTTAGAGACTGTAGGTTTGTGTGATCAGTATGTTGGAAGGAGCCTACCGGGACAGCTACATGTCTGTGGGTCCGGAGGACCTGAATCCCAAGCGTCTGCTGCCCAAATGTGAGAAAACCTGCCGTGACCTGGAGAGCAAACTGACTGGAGGGCAGTACGTTCTCTGCCGCTGGTCTGACGGCCTCTACTACCTGGGGAAGATCCATAGGGTGAGTTGGTATCATCGAGAGTGTTACGATGCACCTGTGTGCAGCAGTGTTCTTATGCCAAATTGCATTATTAAGCCTTAGTAACTTGTTAATCTGGTATTTTGCAAGAAATCCTGCATTTTTCTGAGATCCTCCAGGATCAGTCATTTTCAGACTATGGTTCAATAGGAATAGCAGGAGTAAATGGATTGTTTTCTTCAAAATCTGTGTTCCTGACTCTGTTATTTTGAACATCTGCATAACTATCATTTTGGAATAAAGAACCCACTATAGAAGTTTACGGAGTCAGAGTTGTTCTCGGTTGTGGTGATGGGAGTCAGATGTCCAACGTGTTTAAGGCCTCTAAAAGCTAGAAATTATATTCATTACATATACATTACCTGATGCCTTGTTTTGTAATAGATTTGCGACAAAATTGTGCCTTGAAACATATTTTTTTTCTAAATTGATAAGTTATAGATGCAGGATGTTTTACATTTTAAAGAGCCATTAAAGGTGCAGTGGTACTCATGGAGATGTCTGATCTAAGTGATTCCACTTGTTATGAAGGTTTCAACTCAGCACACTTACCTGCGTAAATGTATTACATTTACTGGCTTCAAATATGAATTACATGAGCCCAAATGCAAGTCGACTGAAAGATTGTTTTGTGCAGTACATGGACCTTCACATACCCAGGATCATGCATAACTTGGTTTTACTCATGAATAATGTAACAGGAAAAATGCATACCATATGATATATGTATTCAACAGTAATGCTCAGTATGTTACAGTTTTGTGAAGTACGTTGACAGCACGCATGGTTTTAATTCACCTCTTTGAGTCTCAGAACAAAACAACCTCTGCAGTATTTGTAGCATATGTGCTGTGAGTTGCAAAATATATATCTCATGTCTTGTATTAGGCAGTAATGCATGAGTAGAATGTTATGTTTTATATGTTCATGCTCATTCTTGTCATGCTGTAGATAAGCCCTTCAAAGCAGAGCTGCTTTGTCACTTTTGAAGACAACTCCAAGTTCTGGGTGCTGTGGAAGGACATACAGCATGGTAGGGAGTCTTTCTTTTCTAACTGAACTATGGTGCAGTGCTGTGTAATCTTGTGGATTGTTTCGGTGGGGACATAAGAATGATCTGTGCATGTACCTTAGCTGTGCGTTTAATTTGCTCTCACATTAACCAGTGCTAAGTGATGTCCAGTTGAGTTCATTTAACGCCATAAGAGTAACTGTAATCCTGATCTCAGTAGATATTTGTTTTGTTTTGTTTTGTTTGTTCTGTATGCACTGTGGTATGTATGGTATGACATGGAAAGTAACTGCATTGAATAACTGGTGGTTTTTGTGTGGAACTCAGCCGGCGTCCCAGGAGAAGAGCCCAAATGCTCTGTGTGCTCTGAGATGACTATGGTTTCCGATAATAAAATCCTTATCTGTGGGAAGTGTGGAATAGGTGAGTCACTTCGCAGCATTCAAAGCGCAGATTGTTTCATTCTTGGCACATTTTTTGAATGGAGATGGCAGTAACTTGGGAAATATCAACTGTGCCAATACCAATAAAGTAGTTACTGGAATATGTATCTAATAGCTTAAGCTATATCTTTGAGTTATGAAATTAGGGTTAGGATTAGGGTGTAAAGTACACAACATGTAAACCAGACTAAATAGAACTGCTCAGTTAAACTGGGTGATAAAAAAAGGCTACCTGATTTTGCAAGATGATATTGTATAGTTACATTTTCCGTGCACCAAATGGAGAAACTGCCAAACTTGCACTTTTATTTAAGTATATTTTGCTTTATAGTGTTTATATTTTTCAAATGTAGTGAAACAACTGCAAACAGAAGTTTAGACCTGCTGGCAGATCCTGGCAATTAGAGGGGTTAATGTGTTTTTAAAAGCTTCCCAGCTTTGCCTATTTCCAAAAAGTATTTTTTAATCTTTCATAGGTTATGCATGCGTTTGCCGTTTTTCAGTTAACTTTTTTTTTTTACCTCTTGTAAACTCTTGATGGCGCAAAATAACCAGATTGCTTGATAACTAATATAATCAATAGTGATTATTATTTGGTTTAATGATGTGGAAAACAGACTAGTGTGTCATGTGTTTTCGTAGCCATGCATTTCAAACTGGGACATAACTGTGGCATTATTCTGGGTAAGAATCCATACAGTCAGCAGAGGAAACGGGAGTATTTTGAGCCTCAGTGATGAGGCGGAGGCTAAGACTGCTCTGCATGTAATGACTCACAGGGGACCTGCAGCTGGCTCTCTCTCTGCACTCGCAGGGATTAGTTCATGCTGTGGCTCCTCTCTTCATGTATTTACAGCTCAGACTGGCTTCACGACAACCCGTTTTTCAAACATTCTTCCTCCATCTTCTTCTGTCAGGCTACCACCAGCTGTGCCATGTGCCACAGGTGGAGAGTTCAGCGGACCTTTCGCCATGGTTCTGCAGGAAGTGCATTTTCGCCTTAGCTGTGAGAGTGAGTGTGCCTTAATGCCTTCTCTTTTCATGCAACGTACAGGAAGCTGATAATGATAGTTAAGAATGAGCTGAATTTTGTAACAGTACTCTAGGACATTTGGAAAGCTGTTTTCATGTATTTAATTAAGTGGGGTTTTTTTTCAGTTAATTTATCCTCACAGTTCTATGTTATAGACAGACTTCATAATAGTTATGCAGAACATTCCAGAGCTTTAAATGGATATCTGGTGCAAACCACAGCTGTAAATATTTGCTACCGGATCCCATTTTGTCCTTTTCCATACCACCTGCCCAGGCCTCATAACAAGCGCATAATCTTGCAATGACGGCATCGAGGTACTTACTCTAGCTGGCGGAGTAGAATTTCTCATAGTGTAACTTATTGGCATGTTTTTGGAGTCTCTCTCTTGCTGACATGTGTATTTTTCTCTCTGACAGAAAGGGGGTGCTCTGAAGAAGGGCCCCATAGCCAAAGCTCTGCAGGCCATGAAACAAGTCCTCACTTATAACACAGAAGAGCTGGAGTGGGACTCACTACATCGCACCAATCACCAGCAGTGCTACTGTTACTGTGGAGGACCTGGAGAGTGAGTTACTACAACAACACACATTCTGTCTCTTGCTGTAATATGATCAAATATGTACTAGTGTTTTAAAAGTAAAAAATATGTGACAGTGTCATTAGTTCACTGGCAGAAGTATTTAGCAGAGGTAAAACCAAGCTGAAAAGAGTCTTTGTGTAACATTACTCAATGATTTCACAAACCCGTGTCACGGTGTGTGGAGGGTGAATCGCGACACAGACTAAGCCCTTCCAACTCTTTCCCATACACAGTTCCCGCCCAGAAACACACGTTTTTTGCCATAATAGGAGGATTGTCATGTCAAGATATTTTCTTTAACCAATAGCTGAGGGTCTAAGGGTATCAAAGAGCCCTCCCACAAGTTTACTAATGGTGCTTTTCCACTGCCTGGTACCAGCTAGGCACAGTTCGACTCAGCTCGGTTCGGCACGGTTCGGCTCGCTTTTTTGCTTTTCCATGACCAAATCTGGTACCTGGTACCCGGTACTATTTTTGGTACCACCTTGGTCGAGGTACCAACTGTGCTGAACCGATACATATGATGATGTGTACATATTGGAGGTTAGTGATTGGTGGTTGCTGTCATTCCGTCACATCTTTTTTTTCCCAGCAGTCCGCTGCCATGCTTCGGAAGGCCTCATCTGGTAAGACAACTGTTTCGTTTTGTAGCAAACAAACACAAACCAAGTATAGAATTAAAATCCCTCTGATTTTAATCCATTCTGACGATTGTAATAATGTCCGTTTTTTACCTCATGTTTTTAACCTCAGTTACGCTCGAGCTGCGTCTCGGTCGTTACGCAACCAGTTGTAGTGGAAATTTAAACAGGGCAGAGCCGAGCCGCGCCGAGCCAGTACCAGTCAGTGGGAAATCACCCACAAGAATAGTACCGGGTACCTGGTACCAGAAATGGAAAAGCCAAAAAAGCGAGCCGAGCCAAGCCGAACCGTGCGGAGCCGGCACCATGCAGTGGAAAAGCACCACTACATACAAGCAAGGACAGACCCATTGTTTGCTACATTGATTTGCTGTGAGTACATGTAAGTTATGACACTGGGCTTAAAATAGCCTATAAGCCTGCTGGGTTGTGATAAAACTGCGCTGGAGTCTCTGTGTAGTTGATTTATTTTGTTTTGTGGCTCCGGGCAGCTGGGCGGAGCGTTTCTTTTGTTTGAACGGAGCGGTGAACTGAAAGAGACGAATCGACTCCTCTCCCACTCGACTTCTCGTGAGGTTCACCAAAGTTTTGTCCTCAGTATGAATGGAAAGGAAGTGATATTTACGTGAATATTGGTTTAAAATTTTGTGGTAAAGATAAGGTGTCTCCAAACAAAATGGCGCCTCAGAACTTTTCCTCTCCTCC
>JBBMFX010000016.1:12520504-12541909 GCA_037832545.1 Rhabdalestes septentrionalis | reverse complement strand
GGTAGTCATTTAATGGAAGTGGATGGGCGCCAAACCTTTCAAAGTAAAAAAAACATTCACATACAAATTCAAATTACACCCTGTGGCTCGTGACGATACATTGATGTCTTGACGTCTCTGGCTCCTTGTGTACGCGCTTTCGCGTAGGATACGCTAACGCCGGAATCTCTTTGCTCTGTGTAAACAAGGAGTGTCGTATTCATGTAACAGATCACTTCCGCCATTTGCATATCCTACGCCAAAGCGTGTACACAAGGAGTCTGAGACGGTTTGGACATGGTTGTCTATCAGAGGTAAAAAATTATATAAATACCGTTCAGTTTCTCACAAAAAACGATTGTTTTGTGTCTTAAGACATCAATGTGTCGTCAGGAGCCACAGGGTGTAATTTGGATTTGTCTTTGAATGTTTTTTTTACTGTGAAAGGTTTGACGCCCATCCACTTCCATTAATTGACTACCAGACTGCCACGGCTAAAGCTAAATATCTTTGTGTTCTGCTGAGGAAACAAAGTCACCTACATCATGGATGCCCTGGGGGTGAGCAAATAAACATCAAATTTTCATTTTTGGGTGAACTATCCCTTTAAGTCCTACTATCCTTCAGTATTTAGTATTTCATTTTGCAGTGTACTTGAACTATTGATCAATGAGACACTACCTTTTATGATTAGTTTTTGTAATATGAATGGGGTCTTACTGCATAGATGCAGTGCACTTTATCAGTATATTTCTTGAATGTTTTGGTGTGAAGCTCTCCAAATGCACACCAGTCATATATAGTAATTATTTCTGACTTATATGTTGTCCAACCCCAGAAAATGTACAAATTCAGAAGCATGTTTGTGATCTGGATCTGGATTTAATAGAGTTATCTGGCAGAATGTAGGCCACAGAATGTTCCTCTCTTAAATTACAATCAGAAATTCAAGTAACGCAAAGGCTGTAAAGCTCTTTAAAAAAAAAAAAGTTAAATCAACTATCATCATGCATTGTTTCTCACTGCATTATCATCCAAATTGCCATCTAATTACTGAGAATCATTTCATTGAGATGTCTTGATTGTTTTTGCTCAACTGATTAGTTTCAAACTCTGATGGGGTTGGACAAACACTTCAACTGTGTCTTATTCTTGAGTAAAAACGCTTCTTGTAAAGAATGAGAGAAAACATAAATACAAAGCCTGTATGTATCTATAATTGTTGTAAATATAAATAGTCAAGTGTAGAATTTTACCCTTAGCTATTACAGACATGTAAAACTGCATGCCTGCAATGGTTTTCATTTAAAATAATCGTACCTATGTGTTTACCCAACACCCCAATGGAGCTGGAGAAATACTACTCTCACTCACAGCGCTATCGTTTTGATCTGGCTCAGGAACATCCGAAAATTGTTTTACTTATTAGTGTTGCTTTGAAGTGTTGATTGGGATTAAATTGCCAGGGGGGAGGTAATTATGGCAGGTACCCCCTGCCAGTCGCTCTTCTCTCAGAACCAGTGAGATAAATGAGCTCTTCATTGCACCCAACTGTTCTCCTCCCAGCAAATAAATGCTTCACTGAAAAAACAACATTGTTTTTATTTCAAATGTTTTTTTCTGGGTCTCAGCAGTTCAGCATGCCAGCTTGCACTTCTTAGCTCTATTTCAAAATTGGTTGTCTTTGTGTAGATGCTCAGTGTTGTTATTTCAGTGGGGGGGAATTGTAGGTGCGGCATGTCATTATAAAGCCATGTTTTAATGCTGCAAACTCTCTTTATATCAAGTGGCCCCCTTCCTTGTAGTTTATATTCAAATGATCAGCTGTAATTCAAGATGTTTTGTGGGCCTTGGAGTCCATAAAACTAATAATAATAGCATGTTTTGCGTGTTGGCAGAAAGGCCCAAAAGGGAATAATTGGTGGAGGAGCTTATTTATTTGTCGCTATGTTGATAAAGTGAAGTTGTTTTTTGCTTTGGCATCTGTGTGGTAGCTTTACCCCTGTGGAGAAGCGGAAGAAGAAGAGATCTAAATGGCTGCTCGAGGATGCTATTCCCAACGTAAGCTCTTCACCAGCCTGCATTTTCTCCCTAACAGACTTACTGCAGAGAACCTTTGCACAAGCTTAAGTGTTTGTGGTTGTACTTTCCACCGTGCCGTTCCTCCATAACACTGACAACTGATCTAAAAATCTAACCCTTTCATTGGCATTGTCTTTAATTTCAGGAAGGCAGTACCATAGCTCTTTTCTCTTCTCATCACTTCTCTTCTTTTTTTCTCTTCTTCTCTTCTACTTGCCTGTGTTAGTGTATTGAATTTTAAGTTTTACTTGTCTTAAATTTATTTTAGATGATCTACCTCCTCTCCACTCTCATTCACACTCTGATGTCCCTTCATACACTTTTGTCCTATTTTATGGTCTTCTGATCTGCCTAATGCCACATAGACCTAATGAGCCTTTGTTCCATCTCTCAAGCTCTGTTTTACTGGGACTATTCTGGGATTACTTTGCACTTTTGTGCATTTAAGTGACAAAATTCCTTGGAGAGTTCTAGTCTCCACACATTCTTTGCCTTAAAAGCGAACCCTGTGACACTCCAAGCTGATAGTACAGAATGGCTAATGGCATGACAAGTGGCCTAAAGCAAGGGTTTCTTAGAGCTCATTGGGGTTGCAGTAATGCTACTGATGCTCATAAGCCATTGTAGTAAGTGCAAAAGTAATTATACCTGAGTGCCAATGATTCAGAGCAGGATAATGGAAATTGTGTTGTCATTTAATGTATGTATGGAACGTTCCCTGCAGAATGAGCTGACATCCACCTGGAGCGCCAATCACCACATGGCTAATATCTTCGACTTCACACTGGATGAGCTTCAGAGCTTGAAAAGGTGAGATGAACCTGTCAGAAACTGGTAGTGAACGGGTCAGCGGGCACACGTCAGAAAGAAAAGACCCAGCACAATTAAATGTCATAAGACTAATGGCCCATCTTCATGAAAATGATCAAAATACAAAGACTTTGTCTTTCTTTTGGGCATATTAACCCCTACTTGCCAGATTTTAGTCTTTTTTTTTTGTTTGAAACCTCCTCACAAATTCATGTCAACCAAATTTAACAAATCTTGTAAAAACTTAATTTTCATGTATCGTTAGGTCTGTATTATTTAAATATAAGGGATTAGCAAAAACTGATTTTTATTTTGATTTTTTCAGAGCAGAGTTCTGTTATATATGCATCACTGTTTACATTAGCCCTAAAACCACTTACATTTGAAGCGAATAACTTTTAGAAGTGAATCATTTTGGGGTTGGATAAAATGGGCAGCAGGTGAACAGTCAGTTCTTTAAGGCAGTGTGTTGGAAGCAGGAAAAGTATAAGTGTGAGTAGCTGAATTAATGTGAGGGCTGAATTGTGATGGCTAGACATGTGGGTCAGAAAATCCTCAAATCGGCAGAGATGTTTTCAGTAAGGAGTGGTTTGTACCTGCTAAATGCAGCCTAAGGTAGGGCAACTGATAAACCAACTGATGAGCGCCCAAGGTCCATTGATGTGCGGGGGAAGTGAAGGTTAGGCTTCTGTGGAACTACTGGTGTACAAACTGTTGAAAAATATTAATGCTGTCTGTGGCAGAAACCTTTGAACATCTGAACGCATAGTGCACCACTGCTTTCTGCAGAAGGGGCTGCGGGACTGAACAGAGTGCCCATGCCAACCCCTGTCCACAGCCAACCCCCCCTGCAATTGGCACAACACATTTTGAGGAGTATGACAATTTCAAGGCATTGACAAAATCCTACATTTCAGCCTATTGAGTATCAGTGGGATGTCCAGTTCATTGCGGCCCCTGCTTGCAAATTTCAGTAATTAAAAGATGTACTGCTAATGTCTTGGTATCAGATAGCAGAGCATTCTGGAGGTTTTGTGATATCCATGACAGGTCAGAGCTGCTTTGGCTGCATGAAGGGGACCTACACAATATTTTACAGGCTGTTTTAAAGTTATGGTTGATTGGTGTATAGTATATTAATATGACACAATATTTAGTCATAGACTGATGAATCACTTCTGATTATCACTTCTGATGTATCTGCAGTCATTGTCCATATCACCGCTTTACTTACCATATACACTCCCGGGCTTTCCCTCTTCTGCCCAGTTCATCCTAAAGAACATAGATGGGGTTTAAGTCTGGAGACTTCTGGCCAATCCATGTTTTCCAGGTCACCACCTTGTTCTTTTTTCTAAGGTAGTTCTTGCAGAGCTTGGACTAATGTTTTGGGTCACTATTTTGCTGTAGGACGAACCCGACCAGCTAGGCCCATTTGTAAAATTCCCGCAGTTCAGCACTGTCCTTTGTACCATTTCATGACTTTCATTGTGATTTAACAGTTTGAATTTCATTTAAAAAAGCTTGACAAACTGGGTTGTTCTGAACATTTTGACTGGTAGTGTAAGTCCACTCTGCTTTTCAGTTAAAGACATGATTCAGTGATGATAAGAACTAGTAGTGAGCATAATCTGAATGGTTCATTCTCAGCACAGCAGGGAGGAATGAATACTCATGACTGCTGTATTGAGAGTGATCCACCACACAATTATCACTGGCTCATTGATGGTCTTGTTGGGGGCCCTGCCCATTGATGAATCAGGTAGATGGACTACAGTCTGTAAAATACAGTGTGCAGCTCTATGGTAAGTAGAGCTAATTAAATGGACAATGAGTGTAGATATAAGTGACCTAATTAACTGGCTAGTCATGTAGCTAACTTTTAACAGATCTGATATGCAAACTCATCTTTTTTCCATCCAGTATTGATTGATGTAGCTGCATCAGAGGCTTAGACGTGGAAGACTGCTTCTCTTTGTGTATACACTTTATAATAATTAAATCTTTTAATAATATAGTTCCAGTTCCACACATCCGTCTCTCACGCTCTCTTTCTTTCTGTCAACACGTGGCATGCTTAACCTTTTTTGAATTGAATTAAACACCCATTTATTGGCTTCTGAACAATTGCTTTCATTTGCATGTGTTTCCCTTTAGAAAAATCCAAAAGGTTTACTCTGTCTTATTTTTCCCCTCCTCCAACAAAAATCATTTTTATCAAGGCGGCAGCGGGTGAAGTGATTTAATTACACTTCTCAGTAAAGGTTATCGTCTCCCGAGCAGGCCGGAATAATAAGCGTGTGGTAAACACTGCAGGGACAATTGGAGTGCAGCCGCGCTTTCAGACGCAAGAAAGGGAATCTATGAGGGCTTGTTGAAGTGTAGAAAGGAGCTTCAAATAGAGTTTGGTCATTCTTAAAAGGCCAATTCTGGTTCATTCCTAAAGCATTGCGTGTGGTCTTTTGAATGCTGATAAGATCCAAAATACTTCAGATGCCCAAATGTGAAGTTTATACCATATGGCTGGCAACTGAAATGATAAAAGACTGCACTGCACTGCATGAGGACATGGCTTTGGGCTCATAAGTGACTTCTGTGTGAGAAAAATACATACATGATTTCAAACCTTTTATCATTAACTGTAGTTAAAGCCAAAAAAATGTACAGCAACTGAACTCTCCTTCTCTCTCGATCTGTCTATCTCTTTCTCTAATTCTGTCTCTGTAGCACTAGTTCAGGTCAGACCTTCAGTTTGGATCAGGACTCCACAGATGCTGCCAGCACTTCTGGCTCTGCAACCACCAGTGTGTCTTATGACTTCAGGTACACATTTTCAAATGTCTGTTTTCCCATCTTAATGTTGAATAAGGCTTGTGGATTAATGGAATGTCTAAGAACTGTATGTGCTTCACTGCATGGTAATTTCTATTCAGTGCATGATAACTAAGCCAGTATAATTGTTCAACTTCCCGTCCATCTCTCTTGAAGTTGAGAAAAAGGTTGTGTTGGCCTATTGAGTAGAGTAAGAGATGACTGGCACAATGAGTCATGCATATTGCAGCAGCTGCATTCAGATACAGCTTACCTGTTTCGTGTATGCCATAAAATCACTCTACAGATCTAACAAAATAAAAATAAAAATTGATAACCAATTCCTATATCCAAACATTAAGATATAATCAAAGCATGCACTTTAATATGCACATCATAATTCGAATTTAATATATTGTGTACTGAAAAGGAATAAATACCAAAATTCTGTAAATGCTATAGCTTAGCAAAATTTTCCTCAGCCTCAAAGGCTTTCACTGTGTTTTGATTACAATTAAGCCTGGCGTCAATTCAACTGGAAGTCGTTTTTCTGGTGAGTTTTTTTTTTATCTGACCAATGTGTTGTACTGAGCTACAGGGACATGGTTTACTTTTGGGGGAATGCCAAAGTGAATTCATTGACCGTTACATAGAGGAGGCTCACAAGGTGTCAGATGGTTTGTACCAGACTATAAAATCTATCTACACCTCCAGAAGGTCTGGATGTTCAGTGCCCAGCTGTGTAAACTGTTAAATTAAGGGCCATATTTCCTTTATCTTAGGAAATTAAATATGTGATGTGCTTCAAATGGGGTAAATATTTTACTTATGTATAATACATAACATTTCATTTAAAGTTCCGTTGTGAATATGGTTAGTTTGTGGGAAACAGTTTTATGTTTTTTTTCAGTTAATTTGTTCTAGTTACATAAAACTTATGTCCAGTACTTTTACTTCAATTGTTTAATCTCCCCATAACAGTGGTTGTCATTATTGTCCTTTTTCAGCACATTTTACTTTTACTTGGACACCGGTGTACACTCAAGTAAATTAACCTAAGAAACTACCTTGAAACCTAAGGCCTTTTGTGCCACTCATTCCTTAAGGGCTTGTTTACCTTAAGGGAAAATGTTTTATAGACAGACCTCTAGGCTACTGATTTTTTGGCAAGGATTGCAACAGCAAGTATTCTGTGAAACCATATCCTTGGTGATCAAAGAGGAACGAGTAGTGCACTGATTTCCTTATAGATTTAAGGATTCTGACATGACTTAACTCCCACAAGTTTGTGGCTCTTACTTTGCATTCTGAGATGGTGAACATTTGCCCTTAGTGGATTTAAATGTGACCGCTCTGAATGTTTTCATCAATTTTTGATTTTTCTGGGTTGCATACATTTCCTTTTTTCCTAACCTCCTTGACCCTCTGAGCAGCCGCCAGTCACTCTAGGGTGTGAGTCAACCCCCACAATGCTGACTGAAACAGAAACTGACTGTGTCTCATTGTTGAGCTTTGACTTAGACTTTCGCTGGTTCTCGCTCTGTCCTGTTTTACCATTTCAAACCGTTTTTTATGATATCAAAGTTTTTTTTTTTTTTTCAAACACTGACTAGTCAAGTCTAACGTTTGGTTTTAACCCTGCTCTGAGGGAGTTCTGTCCCATCCTGTTATGCCTTATAGTCCTGGCCAAAGAAGAGTGCTGGATCACAAGAAACTGTCACTGCAGCAACTCACCTGCCACAGCTCAGTCACCACTGCCCTGCAGCCAGAGCAGCTTCTGTCGGTCACCTCAGCTGGCGGTGGATTAACCAACCCTGACGGCCTGTGGAGAAATATGATGACAGATTATGGATTATTTACTGTGACAGGCTCTGGTAGATCAACAGAACTCCTTTGTGGGTCTCTCTTGACTGAAGACTTTAGACAGCCTGTGAGGAGAGAACTCAAGTTCCCAGCTTGTGTTGAAACTGGCCTGTAGGGATTCTGGCCATAACGCTGTTTTAGTAACTGAGAGCTATATGAGCGTGGTACTGGTCCGCTTTTTACACATCATCAATTCTCTATCCTTAGTCCTCTGTGTGTGTGTTTGTGCGTGTGTGTTTTAATTCTTTTTATATCTTTTCTTGTTTTGTTTCTCTTTGGGTTTTATTTCCTGGGAGAGTTTTGAAATCTGACGTTCCAGGAAATTATTGACATTCTGTGATGGAACTTCTTTTGTGCGTCATGTTTTTTCATCTCTTCGTTCCAACGGTGCAATTTATCCTCGATGTCTGAAGCTCATCTAATACCCGGCTGTGACGCTCCACGTCCCCTGGGCCAGTTCAGGATGTAGTCAGTAATCGGTTTCATTCCTTTTTTTTCCCCCTCACCCAGCCCTGCTGCATTCAATTTGGCCTGCTGTGAGAAACCGAGGGCCTATGCTTACAATATCAGTGTGTGTGTCTGTCTGAAAGAGAAATAGAACAGAAGGGACTTGGGAATGGTCTCTGCTGACAGTTTTATTTATTTTAGGATATATGCTGCTCATTAGCATTCTCTTTCTTGCTCAGCATGTTTATTGAGGATAAGAACATACACTTTGTGTTTGTACATATGTGTGTGTGTGTGTGTGTGTCAGAGACTGGAAAGGCTGGGGCGAATCACTGCAGGCTTGGAATCCCAGGGTCGTCCCCTACTGTGCCTGGTCACAGTGGGATAGATCAAACACACCACTTACATGTATTTGCTTCCCATGCTCTGCTTTCATGTACTAATACTGCAGCGCTCCAGTTCCTGTTTTAGGAGCTCTAATCATTCTCAAACAGCGACTCAGGGCAAGGTTTTAAAATCTCGCTCTGCTCAATTCCCCCACAGCGATGTGAATTGGTGTAGAATCTGGGTTCTTATGCAGATTTGGAAACTCCCAAAAAGATTTACTGAAGAATAAATAAAATAATAGGAAGTCCATCTATGTGACCTTTAAATGGTAAAACACCTACAAATCCAGGCAACTGCAGCAAGCAGAAAAGAAATATCTTAGTGGAGTAGAGCTACATCTAGTGACAGATCATGGAATAACTTTAATTCTGGAGGCGAATCTAATGCTTCTTTCTTTTTAAAAGTATGGAATACAGATTAAATAGATGCTTCACAACCTCACCCAGCTTATTTTCTACATTTTCTCTGGAATGTCTCTATAAATTTGGATTGAAAACCCCAAAAGTTCTCTGTAGTCATTCCACTTAAACTACATGACAGATGGTTAGAATTTTCCTAAACAGAATGTTGCAATGTGGGAAACCTTCAGAAGAGACAGTGGGAACATTAACTCTGCCATTGCTCAATGGCTTGTTAATAGTGTGAAAACATTGATAAATCCTTGATCTTTAGTAAAAGAGAAAGTAGTCCTTAATCATTGTGAAAATTATTTAATATAGTAATTAATAATCTTTAAAAGCCAGTCTAGTTCTCTCACAGTGGTCTTTAATAGCACGGGCCAACATCACCTTTAAAATTACTTGTCAATCATCAACGATTTAGTAGGACTGGCAGATTAGTATATTTTTCATCCAGCCCGCTAATATACTGTATCAATTCAAATGTATTTATTGTCATGCCAGCACAGGTGCTTGGAGTGTGCCTCTTTGAGTTCAACGCAAATACAATTCCACAGTATAACCTACCCCTACATGTGAAATGGGTCTTGAATAAACTTGAAACAGTACTGATCCAATGATCTCCCTTGTGAACAGGAAGAATGTGGGCAGCCGGAAGAGAAAGTTGCCCTCATCCAATTACAGCGTGCTAGCCAGTAAGAGGGAGGTGCTGGAAAGTGAGTTGAGCCCTGTGGGTCTACCAGGGGACGAACCACAGGGTGCCATCGACAGCCACACCTTCGAGAGCCTAAGTGAGGACGACTCATCCCTCTCTCACCTGAAGTCCTCCATCACCAGCTACTTCGGCGCTGCAGGCCGGCTCACATGCGGCGAGAAATACCAGGTCCTGGCCCGCAGAATCACTCCAGAGGGCAAGGTTCAGTACCTGGTAGAGTGGGAGGGCACCACGCCCTACTAATTCCCTTACAGGTGGAGAGGAGCACACGGACGGGTTTCAGTACAGTATTCTCTACTTCCAGTTCTGGAGAGCCGTACCACTGCACAGTTCGAGTTCAGTGTTTGCTCTGCTCCATAATTGGCTGAGCTCATAAAAGGCTCAGTATTCAGCTGAGCTGAGTTGAAAAAGACAGGGATATGTAACTTAAAAGGTTTGCTATTTGAAGACTACAGTATGCAAACAAACCTTCACAAATCTCACAAGTTTTTATGTGCTTCACAGATTATTGATGAATAAAGGTAGTCAGGAGATCTTAAGTATTATTATAAATGTAGCAATTATACATTCTGCTTCATCATAATTTTGTTGAATTATGAACATACATCATAGAAGTTAAAGAAGACATTCCTAAAGGTAAAAAGAGAACAAATCTGAAGGTATCTTAAATGAGATATCAGGTTAATTTGGCTTATGGTCATCTCAGCAATGTGGCGCTATTGAGAAACTGGGCGGTGTGCGGTGCTGAGACCCTCCAGAACTGGATTACTAGAACACTGGTTTAGACAATGACACATCGCCTGAAGGGGTTTCCTCTTTCTTTTGTTATATTTTTCCTACCACACCTCTTAGCATTCACATTACAGAGTTCTAGTTTTCTAAGTTTAAGTTCTATTCTTGCCCTGCATTGGGCAGTGAAGTTTGAAATAATTCCTCATCACAGTGTCCTGTTGACAGAGCACTATGATCAGCACAGATCACGGTTGTCTGGTTCAAATGCTTAGCATATAGTACCTATAATTCACATTTGTCACGTGTTTTGGTCATAGACTGGCTTACATTTTCAAGTCAAAATGAACAGTACAATGTTATGTTGATTTTTATCTGATAAATGGTATTTCAACCTATTAAAAATTTTAAGCTGTTTCCTGCACATTGATGGCAGAATATAGATTTGCTGTTTGGCTACATAAAGGCTTTAAAGAGCCAGAATCCCTTTCCAATATTTTTAATATCTGCTTCCTGATGTAGTTAATGATGATGTACAATATTGATATAATCCTTGTTGACCCTGTTAGTATATATGGTGGATTTGAAGTTTCAGTTAGGCCCAGACGACTACATGTAATGTGGTCATCTTGGAATTAAACAGACCGGTTAAAAACTATCTACAACACTATAAAAATGGACATGCTGAGTGCTGAAGCATCTAGTTTTGCAGAGGTAATGGTACTTTAATGGTAATTGGTTTGATTTTTTTTTTCATACTTTAGATTAACCGAGAAAAACTTGGTGTGTTAGTAGTTTGAAATATGGTTTTAGTCTGCACTTTTGTTCTTTTTTATGTGGTCATAGTTTGCGAACTTGTAGTTGACTGTAACCAAAGCAATGCAAATATTATTGTAAACATTTGTACGATAGTATTTCCAGTTGTGCATGCTTTTCTCTGTCATGACAGATGTAGTACAGAAAGGTTTGGTGTCCAGTGGAGTTCCAGCATAAATTAGAGCAGGCAGTATGTGTTGTATTGGTCCTGAAGTGCTGCTGCACTGTGCAGTTCCTAACAGCTTATTTAAGTAATTATCTGATCCTTCACGAAAGGACATACATTAATGATGGGCTGCAGATATTCAGTCCAAGGCACTTTTGTACTTTGATTCCACTTGTTTAATGAGCTCCTCTTCAGATTAATCATGCAGACTCCTGCTTTGTTCAAATTAAAACCACCCATTTATGGATAAGACACCCCTGCACACTGTAAATTTCACTGCACAATGTCTGTTCAGTTGTTGATTTATAGGCATTTTTCCATGGGTATACAGGAACCGTGCTGTACCTAAACATTACTGCGATGGAATCAAGGTTTTAGCACATTTTGATTTTCTATTGTATTTTTTAGCCCAGTAACATGACCGGTCGATGTCAAAAAATATGTCCTTGGAGCAGTACCAGCTGAGCACTGACAGAGCTGCTTTTGTTATTGTGATCTTAACTTCTTTGAGTTAAGTTTTTCCTCAGCGTTATTGTACTGTGGAATGAATAGCTAACCTGTTTGTGATGTCCTGGTACACTTTCACATTTCTCACAGCGATAAAAGGTAAATTTGTTATTGTCATAGACCACTCCCACTAAAATCTGTCCTCAGCCCCAATTGATAGTAGTACTTGTGCTTTGTCAACTTCCCAGTTATTAGTTTATATCTCCATTGTGGTTTATTTGTGTGGTCAGTAAAAAAAAACAATGGTTTTTCCAATGTCGTGATGAATATTTTTTATATTTTGACCAATCCATCTTTAATGGAAAAACAGATTCAGTGCGGTACGTCACGGTTCCTTGTGTCAGTGGAAAAGCGCTTGGTTTAAAATGTGTTACTGCTCCTTTGCTGGTTCGTTTTATGTTTGCTATCCTCTGGAAAACACAAAAACAAGTATCAGGAAAAATATTATAAAATATTATGATATTCTTGTCTTAATGGCCAGGCATATTTCTTGAGCTGATTAGGGGTGTAAAAGCAGAGACAACTCTTAACTGTGCAGTGCTTCGGTTCTTCAGGACAAACAGCCCACCACTGGCAAAATTCTAGGTAGTGTGAATACCCATTTGCAATAGCAAACTGTTGTTCTTGCAGACAAGTCAGACTATTTTATTGAACTCCAGCATTCTGCGGTAAAGAAATGTGTTCCATAATGTGTCATTTTCCAAAGAATATCCTCCTGATAGATTTTGAGCCATGGCTGCGTATTTTAATCCCAAGTGAAAGTGGATTTAGTCGTTCATCTGCCCGAGTTTCAGTTGTCTGGAAAATGTATGTTTGATATCTCTGTATCATATTAGTATGCTGAATTTATTGGACATTATTAGTTTTTACAGTGTTAAAAAGAAAAAAATATACGTTTATTATTTACATGTATATAATTGGAGAAATGTTTAGCCCCCTTTCTCGTATTGCACTATTAACACCTTTTTCTCAGCTATGCAAGCTATTATTGGTTAATTGATTTGTCGTATATTTTATAATTGATTAGAGGGAAAAACTTTTTATACAAAGCACTTACTCGTGCCACTTGTTGATATATAAAATGGTATATTAAAAATATTTCCCCCAACTGCAAACATTTATGCAAATTCATACAAATCCCAGTATCATAGTTAATGCGCAACTCCAGGTTTAGCATTGTAGTTCATCATGTTGAGGTAGCGGTTGGTAGTTAAGCTGCTGATTCAGAAGTTCTTTTCAAATCGAGTGGTTAAGACATTAAAGCTCAAGTCGGGAGCTGCTGACATGACACACCCAACACTTTCACCAAAAGCGTTTCTTTGAGCTGCTTAAATTAATAGCAGATTGAAGTCTGGGTTGGTTTTAGTGCCACTTTCTCTTGTCTTCTTTCCATTGGGAGAAAACTAGTAATGTTTTATTCCTACAGAGAAGTTCCACCATGCAAAACACATAGATCTCCTCCCAGACTATCCTGAAGGGGCTTAAAGTGAACTGAGATAACCACGAAAGTGTTTCATACAACAGTGTTATGGTGTAACATGCTTTAAGCTGTACAGAAGGAACTTGTAGGTCTTTTTTGCCATTATTCATCATGTATGTTAGATATGTTAACATAGGTTTTGCAGTATGTAAAATGGTGTGTCACTTAAGAAGAATTCACTTGAGTTTTAAACAATAAAAGCATTTTGTCAGAAAGTGATGCTTACTTTTCTTTCTTTTCTATTTTACAGAAGTTTTGTCATAATCTTTGTACATTTGTATCTGTTTGGAACATTTCTGTTAAACATTTTTTAAAATGTGGTTTCTTTTCACTTTACTTAGTCCATGTTATAATCTTTTTCCCACTATAATTTCAAAAATTGGAGTCATTTTTTGCAGGATGGCGCCATTAGCCTGTAGATGATTTTTCCCTCTACCCTGGCTCAGAAATGAAAATTCTGCCAGCTGTGAACGTACTGAACAACATGAGACAGTAGAGGACGCCAGAGCAACGCTAGTTACGGGGGGTCGACTGAGGCTGCATTTACGTACACTATATGGACAAGAGTGTGGGAGACCTGTTTTTGGGTTTGGCCCAAGACCCGTACTTCCAGTGAAGAGCGATCTTAATGCTTCAGTATACAGACATTTTGGATAACGCCATGCTTCCAACTTTGTGGACACAATTTTGGGAAGAACCTTTTCTATTCCAGCATGACTGCGTCCCAGTACAAAAAAAAAAGGTACATAAAGACATGGTTGGCAGTTTGTTGGGAAGAGCTTGACTGGCCCACACAGAGCCCTGACCTCACCCCAATCCAACACCTGAACCGGAAATGAGATTTTCCTGAATCTAAACACTCCTTTTTTTTCCTAAACCCTCCTAAATTTTCCTAAATCTATTCCAAGAGAAGTGAAAGCTGTTATAGCTGCAAAGTTGGTCCACACTCCACAAAAATCTATTTGAATGCAATGTCATTAAAGAACTTGGTGGAATGGTCATTCGTCCCAATACTTTTGTTCAAATAGACATTTAGCTGTATCCAGTGCCTGATAGATTCAGCATCAGATTTTGAGTATTAATATTCTCCAAACTTTGTGTCAGTGTCCAGAATCTGCAGCAACCTAAATGAAACCTCTTTTAGGTCTGTTTAAGTGAAGTACTTGGGATTCTTCGACTGTTTTAGAATATGAACAAAAAAACAATAGTTTATGAAAGTAGTTAGTGTGGTACATACATGTATTTCTTAAAACAAACGAGCAACCTGAGACTAGTCTGGCAGACTATAGTCATTTGATCTCGACTCAAACTTACTTTTACAGAATATTATAGGTGACAGTAGCTCATTCTTCTGCAACACGGAGGCCATGGCTGTGCTCCAATCCTTTAATCTCATCAAGGTGTTAACGGACGGTAGCTCACTGTTAATCCTCCACACGGGTCATTTTTTCTGCACACAAGAATGACAGAAGAGTTTCACTGCCTGGTATCTAGGTGTGGTACTGGGTGTGGTTCTTGGTATGGTTAAGCGAATCGCCAGTAGTGAGATGTGTGTGTTTACGTTCAGGTGAAGAGCTCCATCTTGGAGATGTCAAGACCGGTCCCCGCCCGTTGCCAGCTCCAGGGCTGGATGGGGGTGACAGGTAAGTCCTCTTCAACTTTCCCCTATTTTCTCACTCTTCTCGGTCAGAGAAAGCCTGTCTAAATCCTCCTAATTACCCCGAGGACTTCATTTAGACGTGGTGCTTCCAAGCCACGATTTTCTGGTCCACGCAGTGTGTTTACACCCTATGAACAAAAGTATTAGGACGCCCGTCCATTACACCAAAGGAGACTATAATGACACACAAATCTACAGCCATAACCTATTGTTTTCTTTTATTTGTAGTCTTTAACTGTTAGAGAGTCCCAAGTACTTCTCTAAAACATACCTGAGACATTTAGCGAAATGTTAGCTCTCATTGTCAAGTTGCAGATTTTGGACACTCAGACACTCAGTGTTTGAGTTTTTGAGTGTTTCTGTAGAGCAATTATGAGGTATGGCATTGATTTTAGACGACAAAGCCTGCCCCACATTTTCCGTTACAGTTCAATTCAAGGGTGTTGGACGGAGGTCAGGAATCTGTGTGGGCCAGTCAAGTTCTTCCGTACTGCACTCATCTGACCATCTTTATGGACTTGCTTGAGCAGTCATTCATACTAGAATAGAAGCACGATGTTGTCAAAAATGCGAAACATTAAAACTGTCCTTCACTGTAAGTAAGGGGCCTAGCTAAAGCCCAGGAAACCTGTCCATGTAGTGTTTAGTCTACAGTGTTTTTGTTTTCAGATAAATGCATTTTACTATGATATCTCTGTGCAGTTTCCTAGCTCTAAAGTAAATATACTGTAAAAATGAAGGCATTTTAGATGGTCCTATAGACTATTTTAATGTAATTGTATAACAGAATGAAGATGTAGAATGAGCTGGAATGTGAAAGTAATGATCAGGGGGTAGACAACGGGAGACAGCACTGGTATCAGACTTTATGGATTCTTTGCAGATATGAAAGGCTCATCAGTCCACTGGATATCTTGTGGTCAGCCGTTGCCCGAGCCCTTTGGATGGCGGATAAAATTCTGCCTGCTGACTGAGTGTGAGCTGGTTCTGCTGGACAAGGCACAGGTGGGTTCTGCAGGGTGCTGAGTATTAAGCTGGGGTCTCCCCCAGGCAGGGCTTTACTGACAGATAACACAACAAAGATGGTAATTGTATTCTTTAGACCTGTGGCCCCCAGTAGGCTGTGATAGTACTTTTAGGCAATGTCACACAGCATTGTTACAATGTACAGGGGGTCCTCAGTTTATAACAATCTCGGCATAAATTGTTTTGTGTTTGCGGTGCTCACTCCCACACCCACACCGTTAGTTTTGTACCTACTGACTATGTGGGCGAACTAGTTTGCTTGCACATGGTGGAAGGATACACAGTACTGCGGCACGTGAGTGAGGGAGTTTTCGTTTTCCTTTTTCTGTTGCTTAGTTTTGTTTTTATGATTTTACAACTAGGATTGTAAAGGATAGGTAAGTGACTTAGGCTATGGTGTGTTTCAGCTAACACCATAATTCAGGTTACATCACTGTTACCAAGAATCCTTTAAAAAAACCCACTAAATTAAAACACCCTCAACACCCCCACTTTTGCTGAAATGCAATGCCAACCCTCCACACACTTTTTAAAAATTGAATTGTAGTAAATTGTATGTATAAATTGGCTTCCCCATTCCAGAACAGCCCCACTTTTGGAAAGTGTTATACGCCCCTGAAAGAAGTAAACCGTGAACCAGTGACGGGGTCAAGGGAGCACAAATCTCACTGAGAGTGTGGAGGGCTAGAGTTTCTGATACCACAAATTTCACTGCAGCACAGATTGCTGAAAAACTGGCTTGGATAAAACGTGTCAGAGCATGCAGTGCTTGCTTTATATGGAGTTACTTATTTGCTAACTGGTTGGAGTGCCCATGCTGACCCTGTCCACAGCCAAAAGGGAAATCATGGGAATGTGAACATCAGAACTGTACCGTGGAATCATGGAAGAAGGTGGCCTGGTCTGATGAATCATGTGTTCTTTTACATCATGTGGGCAGCCGGGTGGAATGTGTATTGCTTGCCTGGGGAAGAGATGACACCAGGATGCACTGTGGGAAGATTGTGAGGCAGTGTGATGGTCTGGGCAGTGCTCTGCTGGGAAACCTTTATTCCTGGCGTTCATGTGGATATTACTTTGACCTGTACCACCTACCTAAACATTGCGGCAGACTGAATACATCTCATTAAGAATACTTGGGATGTGATGGATAAATTAGTGTGATCTGTGAAATCTCTCAATTGACAGGACATTTAAATATCTGCTGCGACTATCTTCAGAAGTCTTTTGAGGTCATGCCTCCATGGGTCAGAGCTGTTTTGACAGCTGATTTAATGCTATGGCTGATTGGTGTGTAAAAATTCCGTATTGGTGTTTTACATAACATTTACCTAAAAATGCTATGTATTTTCATATTTATTTGCAGTTTAAACAGTCAAAACTAATGGTGGGCCATGAATGTTTTGTGGTTAGATGGATGAACCACTTATTTGAAAAGGTTAAAAACTCCTGTTTTTAGATTAAACTGGTTATATTTGTATTATTGTGGTACATGCGTCTTCCTGACTGGGGTCTTATATTGTACAGTCACTCCAGCTGAACGTTTGGTGCATGTCTTTTAAGCCTGTCCTTCTATGATTAGCTTAGTGATCATTAACACAGTCATATATAGCAAATAAAGGACATCAGTTTTCATCACACAATTGGTTTTCTGATTCATAAGTAGTGTAACCTTGTCACAACCGTGTGTATCTGTCCAGTGCAGCAGCAGGGACAAAGCAGATCCAAAGTCCCAGCTTTTCCACAAATCAAAAAAAGTGTTGCTTTGTTATCATGAAGTGTGTTTGTGTGTATGTGTGTCTAGGCTGACTTCACTCCCCCCAAACTGTCCCCAGATCAGTCCGTTGCTGTTCCGAGAGAGGCGAGCCGAGTCGTGTACTGTGTGGCTGCTGAGACACAGCAGCAGCCTGCCAAGGAGACAGCAGCTCCATAAGGACCAGAGCACCCAGACCACACATAACCGTGAGTGCAATTGCGATACGTGTGCATAAATCAATGAATGAAGAAACAACGAGGTTGTTAAATTCATATAGCACTTTGACAGCCGTCCAAAGAGCTTTGTGTGTAATGCTTTCTGACCTCAGCATCTCTGGTGCATGCACTTACCTGAGTATAGGCCATCTAATAGCTGCCCCTTTTGCGAAGAACAGTATCTGATGCACAGTTTATGGAGCGGGCCAGCATAAATGAAAATGTGCAGATCCTGCAGGGCTGGAATTGATGTAAGATGATGGATTAGCTGATTAGATATAAGCTGGTTTTATTTACAGTAAACATTTGTAAAAATGTTGCCTTGCGCTGCATTCAAAAAGATGTTTAAGTGGAAACTCTCCTGTAAACTTTATTATAAATGGTGTGGAATTAGGCTGCTGTAGGGAAAATAGAAAAATGCATGTCAAATACAAAGGTTTTGGCGACATCACAAAAACAGCTCACTTATGTGGACTGGAGAGTTTGCTAAAGCGGAACAATTAAGTTTTCCTTTGTTCATAGCAGCCCCCTTAGCCCCATTTCTTTGGATTTACCTGGTGTGATTTCGCACTGTGTTAATTAGTCATCATCACATGGACTACAAAATCACACCTCAGGCGAGAGCAGGAAGTGCTTTATCAGTAGCAGCTGCACTTTCCAAAGCTCAGAGTGTAGCCTGAACATTATGTTGATTCGTATTTGGTTAACTATACATGTTAAACTACCATCAAATTAGAGCTGAACTAGTTTATTTTCATGGTCATTTATGTGTTGAATGAAATACTGATCATTTTTCTGCGCTGGGTGGAACGGCACGCCTGGGATTTACATTGTGTTAACGTACATCTAATTCAGTTTTTTTGTCACACACTGAAAACAGAAAGGTCAGCATACCTTTATGGCAAACAGCATCATGTCTGTTTTTTGTTATATTTACAACAATGTTATCTTGCATTTTAATTCATTGTGGTTGTGATGTCACAGCCACGATTATACTGATGATTCTGAGACTTTCTGCTTTGTGCATTTGAGCCTGTTTTTTTTTTTTATGAGCTAAAGTGCAGAGATACCATTTACAAGAGAGATCATTTACATACAATCATATGCAAAAGTTTGGTACTTTGTTTTGTGCATTTTGTGAATATAAATAAGTACAGAGGCTCCTTATTGGCGCAACAGTCCCTATCATCAGGAGTTCGATCCCTGGTGGTGCTGCAGCTATCCAAGACGAGAGTTGGCTTCACTCACTCTGGTTGGTAGGACGGCCTTCCCTCTTCCCAGATCAGTCAAAGCATGGTGCCGCTCATTATACGAGCTGACAACAGAACCGGCATTCAGGGCACTCCCCTAAGCATGTTATTCTGTCTGAACTTCTGAAAAATTTGTGGCACATTATAGACTTTAGCTCGAATAATACTGAGCTGCTTACCTCTAAAGGAACAAAATATGTCATTTGGAGTGTTAGATGTGAGTTTTCAAACTTTGGGCTTTAAAGACTGTTACAATAGCAGTCTGTTTCATTCTAAGGGATAATGGGAGGCTGGAGGAAGGTCTTGTAAAAAATTCAATGGCTGTTTTGGTCCATAAAGCCATATGAACAATAAAATGTAAAATATCAGCCCTTTAAAAGACTGATACATACTAAACCGATGGACCCTGAGAGAGAAGACAATATTCTGCTGCAGTGGTGGGTTCCCTCTGTCTAGATCCACCCGAGGCAGAGCACTGAGCAGTAATCTGCAGTGGGTGGCATAATTACACTGCCATCATTGGACGCCTTTTGTTCGGAAGTGGCTAATGATGCCTCTGCCTACAGTGTGGCTCTGGCTGTGGACTGGCCACTTCACTCTGAAATGTCTCCTTTGTGAGCAGCCTGAAAAGCATGGCCTTTTCACACGCCATCATTATCTGGCACAACGCGGAACTTCAAGTTCAAGCTGCAGATGAAAATGGATTAGTGCCTGCATGTGCCATGTTAGTTCAGTGAGCTGAGAGGAGATTAAGAATGAGCGGGACTGATGATTCAGGCTGCACTGGATTATTGTAATTAATGGATTTTACCTGATACAACTCGCAGTGTTTTGGTTTTGAATCTCCCAGCAGTCCTCCTGTGCATTGTTGTCTATTATATAATTCAGCAATAGAATTGGAAGGGAAATTTGGTCCTTTTAGACACAAAATATAGAATTTTGCCAAAACTGAATGTAAATGTAAATCACATAATGTATAGAATATGATATGAATTATTTAGCCACAATGACAGTTTGCGAAACCTGTTGGTTTTGGTTTTAGTGGATTGATATGTGTGTGTATGTGAGTGTGCATGTGTGTATATGTGTGTGTGTGTGCACTGCCTGCAGCTCAGTGTCCTGTTAATCCGTTTGTCAGACAATAGCAGGCTGTTGCTGAGTCAGGGCATGTTCTTGTGAAGTCCAGTATGTGCCATTTTCTATGGCTCCAAGGGAATCAGGGTCAATTCAGCTTCAAATAATGAGATTTTCATTTTAAAAAGCATCTTTAATCTTATTTTATCACAGATCACATTCCTTAAATTGCTTCAATTGGATATCATCCTATATTAGATATTACACAGCTAGCTGGCAGACCTGTTACACAAACAACACACGACACATCCATTTCAAACTGTGTTGCTTTTCATTTCATTTTTTGCTTTTCATTGCATGTAGCAACTCAACACCCCAGAGACTCGAGAATCAACTCATACTTGGATGCAGAGACACAAAAGTTGTCTCAGACTTGGACTGCAAGACCAGACCCCCAGCAAGAGACACAAAGCTCTTTCAAAGTCTCAGAGACCCAGAAATCTGAAAACTCAAGACTTTACACCCAGAGACTCTACTGACACTCAGAAACTTGCACCTGCACTCACATTTGAGACTCAACCTGTTCCCAAAAACTTGAGACTTGTCTAGCAGCCAGAAACTCGACTAGCACATGGACATTGAGGCCTGACTTGCTCCAAAAGACTTGACGTTCTGACGAATTAATATATACCAAGATGCCCAAGACTCACATTCACATCCATGGACTCAAGAATCCCAGTCCCATTTAGAGATTTGAGACTTGACTCACATCTGAAGTTTTAAAATTTGCACCCAGACACACTCAAACTTAGAGACACGAATCTCACACTCTCAGTGTCACATTTGTACTCAGTTTCTTGTGCTCACACCCAGAGACTTGACTTAAACTTGCATAAATCATGTGGTGACCATCTGTGGTGTGGTTTTAGATGCAAGTTTTGAATACGTACTTTAAACGGAGATGATGATGATGATGATTGACATTTCTTTATTCAAATATAAACATCAAGGCGGTAATTGCCAAAGTAATAAATAGAGATCGACCGATACATCCATTTACCGATATTTTTACCAATATTTAAGCATTTTACCATAATCGGTTGTCGGTTTTGTAATATCGGGTTCACCAATAAACACCGCCATCTGGTGGGTGTTTTGAGAATTACGCGCATGATCACAATTTCAGCATAGCGTCTGAGGGGAACCTGCTTGCAAAGGTAAAATATACTTGCTT
>JBBMFX010000016.1:12496467-12519148 GCA_037832545.1 Rhabdalestes septentrionalis | reverse complement strand
CCCTGAGGGGCCGTTTGAGTCCAGCCTCTGTCCTGCCCCAATCATACACACACACACACACACAAACACACTCACATTCAAACAGCAGCTCCCCACTTCTCCGCGTGGCCAGACACATTGCTCTGGAAGCAGCCCGGGTCGTCTGGCGCTCGTCCGCCCTGCAGCTCTTTACCACCGCTGCTACAGCAACACACACAGCATGACCCAACTCAACACACTCTGAAGTTATGGAGCTGGACAACAAGGCTGTCCTGGACGGCCACCATGGTGAGGGAGAGATCTTTTAGTCACTTTTAAACTTAACACACACACACACTCTTTCAGAAATGTTCAGAACCAGGCAGCCATGGGCACTGGACTGTGTGTGTCTGGGTGAGTTTGAGTGTGTGTGTACCATCCAGTCTGTTAGAAAGATCAGTGCTGGTTAAGGAGGCTTACACTGTTGCTTTTTATACGAGTGCTTGGCGTCTTTTGTCTTTGGGAGAAAAACACCAGTTAGCTGTGTGGAATGCCTGTAATTACATCCTGAACCGTGTTGCATGAGGAAAAGATCCGAAAAGCTGCAGAGAATGTTTAGCCAAGCCACTGCTACTTTAGGAGTTGGACAAAACCTTGACAAATTCTCACCATGAATCTTACCAGAATTTAGTTTCAGGAGGAGATGTTGGCCTCAGAGAGATATACACTTTTCCATACTTTTTCTCTTAAAACAAGCAGTGCAGAATGCTAGATGTTGAACAAAGTTGGACCATATCAGGTAAAACAGAGTTTGACCCACAAATGTTTGAAGTCAAATATAAATACCATGAAAAAGTTCTCATAATGTACCACTTACTGTTCAGTACATTTATGCCTTATGTATCCAAATAAATGATTTAGTGATGTCACAAAAATCAATATATACATGTTTTCCCTCATTCTGTTGGGGGAAAAAAAAACATTTGCTGTGGCCCACTTTTTGAATGAAGCACAGCACAGAACAAGGCAGCCACTTAGAACAGAGCTAGTTTACATATTCCAGTCTTAAAGGCACAGTTTGGGGGAGCTGGTGGCCTGATGGTTAGGGAGTTGCCCCTGTGACTGGAAGGTCATGGGTTCAAATCCCCGGACTGCCAGTGCAGAGCCCTCAAGTGATCAACAAAGTATATAAAATAATGAAATAGCATGGAAATTGTCATGCAAAATTGAATTATGACTGATACGGAGGCAGGAAATCACACTAATGTCATAACTGGACCTCAGGGAAAGCACAATAGGCTTATTTGACTACAGCGTGCAATAAAATGGACAAAAAGAGAACATTTTAAAGTCTCAGTCTTGTTTGGTTTCTCACTGTCTTGGCACTGAGCTGTGATAAATGTGTTCTAAAGAATGTGGATTTCCATCTCAGCAGGGGCAGCCGTGGATCATGAGTAGTTCAAAGTTTTTAAGATGTGCAGAGAAGAAATGCAGGCTGGTTATATTTCCTTTAGGATAGAATGAATCATGATGGCCCTTTGTGTTGCGCAGTGACGCAGGAGGGTTTGTGCTGATGCGATGGTCATGAGGACCGAGTGACCAACACTGAAACTATGGTTGTTGTTCTGACTTTTAAAGACTCCTCAGTTTACGCACCAGCATTACCCACACTTGTTTTGTTAAGTGACATCATCTTGGATGAAGTCAATAGATCTAATGTAATGTATATCTCATAATGAAAATGTTGCGAGAATATTATACGATTATTTCAGATTTTTTTTACTTAGCCTTGCTCCCATTAATATTGCTAAAACAAGGAAAACTATTTAGTGGATATTGCTATCCAAAGTAAAGCTCTTTACATGGAGGGAAACGTTCATGATAAATGAATTAATAGAAATGCTCCAAAATGAAGAAAATTGAGTAAAGTACTTAACATACAACTTACATTGAAAGTAAAAAAACATTTTTCCTTCTCCTAAAAGTTATCAGTTGGGAACAGCAGCATTGTATTGATTTAATTATGATGCTTTTATTTCCAAAGAAACCATTTATTTTTTGCTGTGCGCTTGAGATGAAATAGTTGGCCAATATAGTGTGTCAGGCCAGGCATGTTTGGTTTGCTTCATTTAATTTGCACTGGAGGCCAGGGAAGTTTACAGGTGACGGACAGGCTTCAGTCACCACACACTCACTTCAGTCTGCATTAAGCTAAGATAAGTAAAATCCTAATTAGTCCCCCTAGTGGGAAATTTAGTACATAAGTAAGTAAGTAAAGATTTCTTGTCATCTCAGCCATATACATAGTACACAGTGAGCCGAAATATTGTTGACCATCGGTGCAACATAGAACACAACAGAACAGCATCACTCAAGTTAACCCTATATTTTGATAAATATATCTAAGTTTAAAATACTTTACTTAAAAATAAAAGTACAATAAAATACTATAGGGGACACATAAGGAGCCAATACCAATGCACTAATGTATACACACACATACACATCTATACATACATACATTCATATATACATGTAAATACACATACAAACACATTCATATCCATTATTAGGGCAGAAAGAGGACAGTACAAAAGTTAGAGCAATAAAAGACAACAGAAAAACGATCTACACAATGGGATAGATTAATAGACTTGTTTCTGACACTGGGTGACAGACTGATGTTTATTAAACCAAATTATGGGCAGAGTTGATGAATTAGGATGCTGCTACTGCTGATTATGTAGCACACTTTTATCCATGTTATAATACAGCAGTATGTCATGCTCTTCCTCTAAATGTGTTTTTAGGCTTTAGTCTCTCCTTCCTTTGTCAGGTGTTCGGTGTGTAATGGCACAGGTGTTCACTGACGCTGAGTGCGCTGTTTAAAGCTTCATAAAGCTGTTGAAATCAAATGCAACTGGATTTTTTCATCTGCTTGCTTCAGAAACGGTGCAAGACGCTGCCTGCACATCGACACGTGCATTGAAAGAAAAAAGATTTTGGTGGAATGAATATTTAATGAAATGTGCTCATTTTTTTACCCGTGCGAGAGCTAGAGATGTGTTGGCATTTAGTTCTGCTCTGAGAGACGACTCTGTGAACTGGGGTGAGTGCAGGAGCTGCCTCTCAGTCGTACAGAGAATGCGCAGAAAGCGAGAGCGGTTTTATCAATATGACGCCTGAACGTTTGCTGGGAACACTTTCTGGTTTTGTCTGCATGCTAGGGTGCCGCATAGACCGCTGAAAATGTGCCAGTGATGAGATGTTGAAAGCGATTTATTTTGCTGAATCTCCACAGAGGATTATAGGCCCAGACATGGGGCTTCATCTTGACTATCTGAGTCAAGACCATAATCCTGATGACATATCAAGATGAGCATAATCTGCTTTAATGTAATATTAGTACATACATTGCTTACTTCCTCAGCCCATCTCCTGATGGTTCCATTTGTCTCTTCATATGGTGCTTAATGCCCCTTGAGTTGATGAAGGCAGGAAGTGACAGCTGTTCCAGTGTGAAAATCCAATGGAGGCATATTGTGTCATAATACTCTTTGCTATTTTCAATTAAATTCAGTTTAGTTTCTTTATATGGAACCTGAGACACTTTCCCACAGCACCCTTTTAGACATATAGGAGCAGCCGCTAAAATTGATATAGTCCAACAGTGGCAAGAAAAACCAAAGTGCGCAGGCCTGTCATCTGAGTGACTATATGGGCAAAGCAGAGGGCAGTAATGTCCAGCCATGCAAGACCTGTGGTGACTGGTCCTCCTAAAACATTTGAACCCATAGAACTCAGAGTGTATTTAGTAGAATTTCATTTGGTAAAAAAATGGTCTATAAATGGTTTGCTCTACTACAAGCTGACTATTGGCTTCTATTTTGCTCAGCATACCGCCACTTGGCCACTCTCCGGGCCCCCCTCCGCAGGTTTTTACCACCCACTTGTGGGCAAAAACTGTCCTTAAATTTCCCCTGGGTTTAAAGACCTTGTGTTTTTTCCAAGACATAAAATAAAAGTTGTTTGGATATTTTTTTTCTTTATAGGCATAGGCGTGTTATGGCAGTTTAAAACCCTCAGTAGCGGTTGTAAGTATTGCATCGTTTTATATTTTTATATAATTATTATAATAACGTAGGTTCAACACAACAAATGAGAACCAAACTAATTTCAGCACCTGACACCTTGAGCACAAACTGGGGGAACGTCCATGTAAGAAGTTGTTTGACAATTTGCCATTGCACTGTCAGCATGGATCCATGCTGCTTGTGTTCTAAGGGTTAAGAGAATTGTGGTTTTCTCTTTTACCATAAATGAGCTGCATACAGTCTCTTCAGAGAAATGTTTCCGTGGAACATGAAGAAAAATCCAAAATTATTGATTATGTTTTAGACATTATAAAATGATAAAATACCACAAACACTACTTTGAGAGATGCCAAAAAAGAACCTTTGTGTTTTCCTGACTGTGAAGAAACTTCTGAAGAAACAGAAAGAGCCTTCATGTTATTTACCAGTTTAAGGTATGTTCCAAGTCTCTTTACTTGTGGAGGTTGTTTAAACTTCATACTCACACATCTCATTTCCAAAAATGACTCTTCAAAGCAATTTCAATTAAAAGGAACAAAAAAGTTGGTCTTCTGTGGTATCATACAAGTAATTTTTTAGGTTTTGCCACTTTTGTTGTTTAATAATACAGGTTGTCATGTGGAATGTAGAAGGTTAAACAAATGAGTTTGAAGGAAAAGTCAGTAAAAATCACATTTACACTAACTTTCACTTATCTTAGTAAAAAGACATTGAGTCTAACTTTAGCTTATTTAGTTTAGAACTGGAGCTGTGAGGCTAGTGTTGCTGACAAACACGAAGTCAATAAAACACATCTTCAAAACTTCTCTTAAACTACTTAAACCACATCCAGCTCTGTATGAAGATGTGGTTTAGGACACGATATGACCTACTGTATGATACCAAAAGTAATAATGCTTCTTTGGGGACAGGCAATTCAGAAAACCCCTGGGATGGAGAGCACTTGGATCAGATTCTTCTGTGTTTGTGATTTTTTTTGTTTGCTTGTTTGTTTACAGAAATTTATCCAGAGCTCTCTTACTATTGAGACAGTTTGTGAAAAGAGACCGTGTTTCCCTGTTGTCTAAAAAGGCCCTTTGGCTACAAATTAATGTTTTATTCCTTTTTTGAAGGCTATTAGTAAGTCCTAGTTTGTCCTAAACCACATCCAGAAGTCTGCACCACCTTAATGAAGTGCTGGATGTGGTTTGAGCAGTTTGAGAGAAGCTCTGGGATTTATGGAAATTATTGTAATCTTTATTGACTTATTTTTTTTGTTAGCAACGTTAGCCTTGCCACTCCAGTGCCAAATGAAAGGAGCCAAATCCAGAGTCCAAACACGTGTTGGCTGATACACTGCAGTGAGTGGAAAATTGAGTAAATTACTGTTTTTACCAAACTATTCTTTTAACAAAGGCACTGAAACAGAGTCCAGATGCCTGAGATCAGACAGTGAAAGAAGAAGTGTTAGGAAGAAAAAAAAAATCAGTGGGCTACTTAAATTTGATTGCATGTGACATACAGACAATAGCAAAAAATAAGATAAGCCAACATGTTTCAAAAAGAGCTTCCTCAAGGAATTTTTAGTGAAGGCATCAGTCTCGTATAGAATCATAACAGCGCATTGAGCAGTTCGAGGGAAATGCTTCTTTCCCTTCAGTGTTTCTTCAAGAAGAAAGTTCTACATGGTTCCCACTGTTGTCACAACTTCTGGGGGATTTTTGGGACTAAATAGGTCCCTTTTGACGAAGCTTTGGTGTGCAGAAATGGCTTAGATTTTCATCGAGTCCAGTCAATGTGTGAATAGTTCCTAGTCATACCATATTAGGGGTCGCTGGTGGCTTAATTGTCCGGGCTTTCGACCTGTGATCAGGAATGCATGGGTCCTTTGAGATACCCTGCGGAGAGTACCATCCACACACACTGTTCCCAGGTGCTGTGTTCCTGGCTACTTTACTTGGTGAATGGGTTTAATGCAGATGAAAATATCAAGCTGTTCACACCATGTGCTGTGGTGTGTTCACAAATGACATAATAGTCGCTTTCACTTCATTAGCATATTAGTTTAAAATGGAGGTGATGATTTTCTGTGCAGTCTCAGAGTAATGTGAAACAAAAGCTAACCAGAGCAGTTGTACACAACTTTTATTCAGACTTTCAGGCGTAAAACCACCATCTGAGGAGCTAAAAAAGTGGCCTAACAGGTCTGGAGAGCAGGTGGATCCAAAACGAAGCACCGTCTCAGGCTCATGTTAATCTATCAGCCTGTAGTGCAACCTATAATTATGAAAATATGCCTAACCTCTTATGAAAGGCTGCATCAACTCTGGTCTTTGCAAGTGTGGGATGAGGTCAACCTGCTCTGTTACTGTGTTCTTTTCAAGCCAGTTTTTGAATATCTTGGAGATATTATATCTCTTACAGAAAGTGTTGACTCATGAATGACCTTTCAGAAACGAAAAAAGTGCCTTCAACGTTAGAAAAGCAGCAATAAAAATGTTTTTCATTCAATAGCATTTAGAGATTTCCTCAAATTCAGATTGAACTTATTGAGCTTGGTTTAGGACCTAGGCCCCTTATTTGTTACTGCTTTTGGAAATCAGCCATGTATCAGTGAAGTTTTGTTAATGTGTTTTTTTTGCTGTTTGAGTGACTCATTACTAGCATAAACCTCGTACCTTGAGTTCTAAACTAAAGGAACAAATTTTAGACGCTGAAAATGTCTCATCCAATTGACTACATCAGTGGAAAAAAACGAGTGAGTTGAATTTTTCTCGGAACTACTTTTAAATATTAGTTCAATCCAGGAATGTGTGGGATAGCTTTTAATTAGATGTGGGTGTGTTCAGTGACTCCCACTAACAGTTTTAAGGTCATGGACAGGAATGTGTACACCCCTCTGTCTGAAAATGTGTCATATCTGCATTTGTATAGTTTGAATGAATGAACTGGAGATTTATGGGACAGGGTGTCAAACAATGCTGCTTTTATATTGGACCCACAATAGAGCTCGGCACTGCAGAAAGACTACAGATATTTCAGGTCTGTGTAGTGACAAAGTCCATATATGCTATGTCTATACCCGATTTGCTATTGAAATATACCAGATCTAAACAAAACTGTATGTGTGAATCAGTGGCGGCAGCCTGATCTGGTTGCCACTTGCTGCAAAATGTTACTTCATTCATTTCTGCTGTGTCTTATCTCACTTTGTTTGAAATATTGACCCTGTGCACTTTACTGTGTACATTCACCTCATCAACTAGAGGATATAACAGGATCACGCTGGAGTCCTGTGTGCATTAGCTTAATAGTACCTGTCTTCTACATTTTTTACATGCAAGTTGGGGAGGAAACTATGTGTGAACTGGAGTTTGAGTTGGTGCTCGGAATGTTAGAAAATGCATCTTTTTAAAAGTCTATTCGACTTTTCAATAAAGTTATTCTAGCCTAATAAGCACACTATAGCATTAAAATGTTTTATTACTCAACAAATTATTTTATTATTACTCAACAAATTATAAAATGTCTTTCACACACGCCAATTTTTCAATATGTTAAATTCAGCAAATGGGCACCTAAACAAACCAGAAACATGCAAGACGTCAACTGAAGATGGGAGAATGACTGTGGACCGACCCCAGTATTTGAAACAAAGGCACTTAAATATTTAACAGAAGTAAAACAAGAACAAATGAAAATACTCAATTACTGAAACTAAAACACATTAAAACAAGACATTTCAAAACAAGAGTTCCCTTAAACAAAACAGAAAGAGCGGCTTCTAGCAGCCGCTGACAATGGACACGGCATATTGGCTAATCATTACTCCCTCCTGGGCCAACTCACTCTGATATCAGTACTCTGTGCAGTTTCCAGCACCAGGTACATCTCATTATCCTGACATGAGAAGGATAAGACCATCAAGTGCAGCACCAGCAATGATGATGTCAGTGTATTGGAGATAAATGTGGGGATGTTGACACTTGGATTTAAGGATTGGAAGTGTATGGAGACAGTTGGTTTTAAGCACTAAAATAGCTGACCCCACCATGTAGCCTTAGAAAACTTGTAACTACATTTATCCAGATGTTTTATTGCTCAGGTTTTGCTTTTATATGGTTTAAGAGATGTGACAGTTTTGCTGAAATGTTTTAGGAGCAACAGCATTAGACAAAAAGAGACATGAGACATAAGAGAGATGAGGGTTTTAGTTGCAAATGAACATGAGTGTTATAAGTTTGTCAAATCTGAGCACAATGTGTGCCCTGTTTTGGGATCTCTACTAGAACTCAAGGAGACATCTATGAAATAAAGGAGGTCTTATTTTAAAGAGGGAGATCCGTAGACTTGAGCAAAGGTCTTGAACAGTTTGAAAAGATGCAACAAAGAGTGAGTCATCTTTGCTGCTCCCATTAAGTGTCTTTTTATTGTTTTAGGGGAGGCTGTGCTTGTGCTGTTATTTAATGTTTTCTCCCCACTTATAAATGCTGGGATGCAGATGCTCCAAATGTGGAGGATCTTGTGACATTCTCATATCGTGAAACATGCTTACTGTTGCGTCTTCCTTCATGCATAAGGTCACTGACTGGCCACACTGTGACATTTGAAGCTGGAATTCCTTTATGAGGGACCCGGTTCCAGCTGCCTGCCGTACGGTGGACTGGTTTGCTGACCTTGTGCGCTGCACACAAGTGTCTTTGTGTAGAAAACAGCAGCTGTCCAAATCCCTAAGCTCAATCCTCTCTCTGTTCTGAGGGACGCGGAGCAGGATGTTGAGGCTAGCGCAGTACGGCTGATCGCGTTCACAGTCCAGACTGTGATCTCTTCATCAGCCTCTTCATAAGTGCTAAAGATGAGAGACGGCTGCAGGAAAAAGTGTTGTTTATTATTCTCCCCTCTCCAAACACCCAGTAGACTGTTAGACATCAAGTGTAAAATTATTAAAATGTTCAAGGAATTTAAAGGAGAGTATCAGCCAGTACTGACCTTATATTCATAGTTTGTCCCTTCATGCTAATTAAGTAAGATATACAAGACTGCAGGTTATTTATGTCCATAAGGTGAGACTCTGGACGAATAGGTTCTGTTTTGAGCCCACTTTTTTGTTAAAACCAGACTTATGATCCAATTTGGCCTTCCTAATGATTTGGCTTCAAAATTCTACAGTAAAATCAATTATATATGCTTTTTAAAAAGAAATGTCACTTTTTTTGTATACGAGCAAGCTTTTTCTGTTATTGCCCATTTGACATCATAAGTGGCTCAACCCTCTTAAATCAGACATTTACCGAGTCGTGACAGGAGAGTTCAAACTGTGGCAGGAGTGTATTTTGTACATGCTCCTGGTGGAATGCCACTCAGAGCGAGTGGCAGAAAAAAAGTGTAATAGCCGTGTACTCATTTTCTCATACCCATATTTTGACCAAATTTAGTTGATGTATTAGAAAAAGTGGCAGTGGAGAATTCACAGGTTTCCATTTTCCTCTGTAAAATAGTTACATCACAGACATTTACATTGTTCTGAAAAATGTGCCTCACTTCAATGAATTACGAATAATGTCCATTTAAAAGAAGCGACAAACTGTAAATGATATCCAATATGATATGCAATCCGTTGATTATGCCTCTTTACTATAACATGGTTCAAAAACATACATTATCATGTGGATCGTACTGTGTCATGAATTCTCCAACTTGCACACATGTATGTGTTAATATATTCACTATTCTGTTGTGTTCCACTGTATTTTTCACTCACATTTAGCAGGCTGAAGATTCTCCACAAGTCAAGCAGTGTTGGATAGTGCTTGGCTTCAATGATACTTTGTGTCCTTGTATTCTAATTATACCCTTATTTATCTTCTTTTATGTCTGCCTTGAACATGAGTTTATAGACTTCAGCATTCTTAGCCGGCTTAGTATGTCAGCAAATTACTACATTTAGTTTCATGCCAGATTTAAAGTGAAATTTAAGGCCTCCTGCAATTCACAGCATTTTAAAACTCTTCACTTTGAAGTTTTATTGAAATTTCAGAGCACAGATAAAATAACATTGTATTTAATCAGTTCTACTGCATTATTTAGGGGTTTTGAATTAGCACATTAATTTCGACCAATTAATCAGCGGAAAATAAGACGTAAAAAATGTACGGGGATAAAACGCACCATGTGACTTCAACGCTGTCTGGTGTTCTGTTGAAACATGCCACCCATCGAAATGTGCTTCCATCCCTTCTGCGCATGTGCAGTTGCGCAGTCTTGCGATTCTGTCCCACATCAATAAATCTGTCCTACGTAGGGACACTGGCACATTATGCACTTAATTTGCCTATTTCTCAACATTATCAGCGCTAAACTGACTGTATGAAATGTATAAGCTTCAAGGCAGCATTTATCGACTAGGCAGCATGATTCATCAGAACACACGAGCGTGTATGCGTATTGTCTTAAACTGCACCTTATAGATGGACTTATTTCTTTCATTGTTCTTGCTGAGGTATTTTTTTTCTCCTCAGCATATTAGGTCATATTTGTTATTGCTGTGACCATTACTGCACACGCACAATGTAAAAACAGTTATTAAATAAGGGAGATGTTGTAAGTCTGTGATGATTATTCTTCCAGTCATATCCCCAAATACTTTTACAGCAAAAATGTGTGTGATTAATTTAGATGAATTAATCACAGAGCTTGTGATTAATTAGATTATTCTTTTTTAGCGCATGACACCGCTAATTATATTATATTCATTAACTAAATGTGTTACACGTCACTGGGATCATGTTTAATTGCTTGGTGTAACTATTGTAGAAGAATTATCATGTAAACCCAGGCTTATATGATACAAAACAAAATTGCTCATAACTTTCGCACCCAATGAAAAGACGTTTTATTTTCTTATGCAAAAAGGGGTTCCTCTCTGTATTCTTGGTTGATTCTTTAGGGCGGAGGTGAAGGTGTGTGACATCGATCTAGCCTAAGCACTCTCTCCATGCAAAGCCCTGAATCACTGTGTGCTCCTCACTGTTGCTAGGAAGTAGGAAGGCCCAAGGCTTTTAGCAGTGTGGAAACTTGGTTTCGCCTGTCAGCCACGCTGCATGAAGACTGATGTGTGGTTTTAATTCCTGTTCGTCCTATGGAACAGATGTCACATTTTCCTTCTTTCAAGAGAAGCACTAGGGTGTTTTCCACTAACATTGTGATTGGAAAGATGTGATTGACAACCATTAATGTTGTTATTGATTGATTCTTCTGCTTTCAATTTTGGTGAGGGAGAGAAAATTGTAGTAATATTTTGGCTTAATTGTTTATGTTTACAGTCTAGCCTTTTTTTTTGCAGAATGTGTTAGTAATGTATTACATCTACAATTTTATTGGTTGTTGTATTGTGCAGCTGATAGTCACGTATAATGAGCACTTATAATTTTGAGTGTCTTTAATGACTGGTTTGTGTCACATGCATTTACACTCAGGATCCTAAGTCACCTGTAAATTTTGTGTAGTTGGTAATTTGTATATTGTATATCAAGTCCATTTTATCACTATCTCTCTGTCTGTCTGTCAGTCTGTTTAGTTGTCTCTCTATATATACGTTTGTCTCTCTGTCTGTTTTTCTGTCTTTCTGTTTGTCTGTACATCTGTCTGCCTAAATATCCATCTGTCTGTCTGTTTGTTCTTTTATCTGTCGGTCTGTTAGTTTATCTGGCTCTATAACGATCTGTCTGTGTATCGGTCTATCATTTTTATTATGGCCATTAATAGCCTTAAGAAATGTAATGTATATAACTATCTATCTATCCGTCTATCTGTCTATCTGTCTGTCTATCTCTAAAGCATAGCTTACAGTACTATACTGTGCAGATTTTGTTCTACTCTAATAACTGATGGCCATTTAAATGGTAATGTTGCAACTGCAATCGTAAAGATCCATTTGAACAGTACTATTGCAGCTGAAATGATGAAGGTCTGTTTAAAGTGTTGCCTGAGTAGTTGCAGTGCCTTTGGCTGCTTTAAACAATTGTGCAGTGACTGTAATGGGGTGGCAGTGGAAGCTCTTCCACATTGCTGCTGATTAAAGAGTGGGAGAGCAGACTGGGCCTCTTCTCACCACAATTTCCAAAGTCTGCGCTCTGATTGGCTGAACATTACTGAGGAATTCAGGCCTCCAAGGGGCTTGTCCTTGCTCTCTCCCCAAAACAAAACGTGTGTGTGTGTGTGAAAGGGAGAATGAGAGGAGAGAGAGTAAGGGAGATGGGAGAAGAGAGAAGGGGGAGGAAGAAAGATGAAGTGCAAAGAGACAGAGGGTGAGCGAGAGGGAGAGAGAGGGAGCTGTAAGTAGGCCTCCACTCTGGTCACGAAAGGGGGGAAAAATCACCACTGTCCCCCTCCTGTCTGTTTTCTCCTCTCCTTTTCTTTCCAAAAAAAAGAGGGAGGAGCAGCCCACAGTCCGGAGCTGAGGGCTGTTTGTGGTGAACTCTGGCTGTGAGAAACAGGCAGCAGTGTGATTGCAGTAGCAGGCAGACTGTGTGTGTTGGCCTCGCTGGTGTGGCCTGGATGAGTCGGGTGATGTTTTTGGATTGGAAATGGAATAATGACTGAAGTCGTGCTCGTGCCCAGTAGCTACACCTGTAATGCCAGCTTGTTTTCATTCTCTCTCTCTCTGTGGGACTGATGGCCTTTTTAACAGACTGTTGCCTCAACTCAGGGTGACACTAGAGGTTTTGGCCCGCTGCTGAAAGCCTGGGTGAGCTGCAGTGGGCAGCCAGTTCATATCAAATAATAAAAAGAGCTAGTGTCTGGTAACCTTTAACACTTTAGAAGATCAAATATTTATGCAAAGGTTTACAAATATTTTAATATTAGTTTATGTGATTAATTCGACTAGTTCAACTTACTGATTTATTTACAAAAAAAAAAAATCTGTCCCAACACAATGTACTGTGGGAACCTTAAATATATTAACTTTAGACAAAAGAGCTAAAATATATAGTAGATTTATTTTTTCAGTTTCCAGCTTTACACTGAGATGCTGTCAGTCAGTCAAGGAAAGTAAAGTGGCGCCTTATAAGCACCCATGAACCCACCACACCACACATTGTGAACAATGTGAAATTCCTTCTCTGGATTTAAAACATTTACTCAGGGTGTTCTCGCGCTAGGCAGTTTGAACCATGCCCAAGTACGTTTGGCCACCAAAGCGCGGTTGGTTTGACTAGTTTATCAACAGGCTGTGAGAGAACTGTGGACCACCGCAGACCAAACGACTCATAATTACGATCAACAAAATAACCAGAGCGACAGAGTGCTGCACCATAATGACGTAAGTGCGCTCCGGCACGAATGCTAAAACTGTATGTGAGTGCAGGCCAGAGGTGGAGTGGGGTACCCGGGCCCGGTTTATGCCAACCGTGCCTAGTGTGAGTACACCCTAAGTGAAGCAGGGGGCTGCCACCAATGAGGGGTACCACAGTGGTGTATCTTTAATTCCTGGGATTCAAAACCCACATGCTTCAGATCTCAGAGTGAACTTCTACACCACCAGCTGCCGCGTAATAAATTAGAATTAAGATCAATCAGTAGCCACTCAACAGGTTTCCCCAAATTCTCTCAACCCACCTTAACTACATCCAGCTCTTCATTAGGGTGGTACAGACATTCGGATGTGGTTTAGCACCCAGTATGACTTATTGTGAGCTATAAAATGATCAAAACTTCACTTATACAAGCTGCCGTTTTAAACTGGATTTGACTGATCCCCATTTATCCACATTTAAGGCCTTTGTCATGATTCAAGATCAGCACTCCTTCTCCTGAGACTGTCTGCACTGTTCGACTATACAGAGAAGTTTGGTAAATTTTTCTAGCTCACAGTAAATCAAACTTTGTCCTAAACCACATCCACAAGATAGTGCCACCTTAATGAAGAGCTAGATGTGGTTTGAGTTTGTTAAGGGATGTTTGTGTATGTAATTTGATATCTACTCTTTTTTTTCCCAGAAATACCACTTACGCTCCTCATACCTCCTGAAGTTCTTACGTAACCTTAGATGAACTCAATATTGTGATGCACATTGTGTGAAAAGGTCTGCAGAGTACCATGATGGTATTTGTTTGCGAGTTTTTGAACTGTGTGTGCCAATTGAGAGTGTTTTGTGAAGCTTTTTCTATGAGCCAGTATGTGAACGTGCTGTATGGTTGTAATCCATCTTGAGGAGTCACATTCCAGCTCTTTGAAACAAACCGCAGAAATGTTCTGGAGCTTTAACAGACCGTAAAGTGGTGGGGAAGCATGGGAGTTATTCTCGGGGCTGCAGAGCTCGGATTCTAAAGCTGTGCGCGTATTAGCCCGATCAGCAATTAGCGCCTCATGATTTGGATGTTTTGCATTGGCTGGTGAATAAATTGGTCCTGTTGGGCAACTGTTTTAGTTTTTTTCCTTTCTCTCACCCATTCCTTCTGACTTTTGTTCTCTCTCGCCTACGCCTTCTCTCTGCTTTTCTCCTCCGTACTTTGTTCTCCTCCAAGAGTTTGGCTACTGCCTGGTCTATCGCAGTCCCTGGCTTTGAAACCCATAGTGACGAGACGGCTAACATAGTGCTGCTATTGATCCTTTCTCCAGGCAACCCCACACAACAGCTGAGTGAAGGACAGTCCTTAGAAAACAGAGACAGCGATCTCCTTCCTCCAAGTTAAATATAGGCCTGCTCTGGCCCTTGGCTTTGCCCGCCGGCTCCTGTGTCTTTGCTGCACAGCACAAAACAGTCACTCTAATTCACCATTCGCTTGATGATGCCCTCTCTCCTTGAACACAGTGTTTTTACCATGCGAATTCCAGCATGGTTCATGCCCCTGTGGTAATTTTTAAAAGATTTTTAATAAAATTTTTATACAACTTTAATGTTTAATCTAGGAGCCAGGAATGTATTCTGTTCTGACACAAAAAGTTGGTGAAAATATCCAGGCCAGAAATTGAATAGGTAGCTCTTTTGCTCAATTTTTTAAGTTCGTAAGTGAAAATATGTAAGCGCATCTCTTTAAGGAATAAACTTGAATACGGCATTTTCTGCATATTTTTAAAGCTAAATGTCTGTTTATCTGCTATATTCAAAATATTGGAAAATATAAATATAAATACATATTGTAAATTACATATATATATATATATATTTTTTTTTTTATAAAACATTTTGTATGTTTTTACTTGTTAAATTATGTTAAATTCAGCCAAAGTTACAGGAATGTGCATTGAAGTATGTTCCCTTTTTGAAGATGTGCACCATCTATCTATATACACATACATATGAAAACCATGATAAAGCATTAAGAGTCTTCTGTTCTTTTACTGAAAAAAGGAACAGCTAAACAAGGAAATTACCAGAGTCACTGAGGAGAAGTGCTTGGTTCTCTTTAGCTCATCTGAAGGGGTGGCCATCACTAATTTTCTAACAGAAAAACCTTTCAGTTTAACCCATAGTGACATAAATGTCCCTCGCTGTTTTCAACAATAAAAACATTTTTAGATGTTTGACATTCGGATTATTTTTTTCTTTCTTTGTGGTTCACCAAATATCCATTTACAGACTCTTAAGTATACTAGGAAAATCAAAATCAGCCAAACTTCCCTAATACATACATAAACACTGTGCCAACAATGCTTATATCCTTCAGGCTGTTTTTTTTTGTAGGAGGGAGGAAAATAGAAAATCTTCATGCAAATGGCCAAGAAATGCTACTGATCCAGAAAGTACACATCCTAATCAATCTTTTTGTGTGCGTGAAAGCCTTGGGATGTAACAGATCTTGCAAGGCATATTTCCAAGCCAGACCTACACATTCCTCACATTTTAAAGCAGTGCAACCCGTTGCATAAATGTAGACTCACAGTGAAGAGCTTTTTTATGCCTGGCTTGGCAGCAGCTCTTGTTGCCTGTGAGCCTTTGGGCCTGGTTTCGTGCAGGCAAGCTAATGCGGCTGCTGGCAGGGGCTCAGGGGGGCTGCTGGAGGGAGCAGGTGCCGTTTGGCACATTTAGGCTGTGCCACTTTGATGGTGGGGAGCCCATTGTGCAAGCATTTAATTAGCATAGCAAAGGATGGAAGGAGGAAAGCCAGAGGCCTCTTAATTGAGTGAGTGAGGACCTGAGCTTCAGTCTCGAGGGTATGTGCATGCTCCTGCCCTGCCAAATCCCCAGCCACAGAAAAGTGTACTTGTTGCTTTTCTCATGCAAAGTTGTTCTTTTGGAAACATATCTGCAGCCAAGCAAGATGATTTCAAATTACACTGATGACGGCTGGAGCAGCACTGCTGTAATTCAGTTTACTCTTCATAAAGGAAGGGCGGATGATGCCCAGTGGCAAAACAGTTTATGAAACTGCTCCTTTAGTTTGCATATTTGAAGACGTGCTGTTTTCAAAAAGTGTAAAGTGGCTGTTTTTTGTCACGCAAAACACACCGCACAGTGTAAACAGTGTGAAATTGTTCTCTGCATTTAACCCATTCACCCGCAACGCAGTGGTGCCACTGACAGTCCTGGAGTTCAAAACCATGGCCTTCTGATCACAGGGGCAACTCCCTAACCACAGGCCACAAGCCGCCCCAAAAATAGAGGTGCCAGAGGGTTCTTTGCCACATTTTGATTATTTTTTGGTTCCTCAAAAAAATAGTTTCTTATATAAGATCTCTGAGAGTGTAAAACCTTATTTAGGAATGAAGAAAGCCACACATCCAAGCCAAGAACCATTTAGGAACATTTACAAAACTATAGTGTACAAGCAAGTATGCAAGATTCTTTTCAATATTTTTTCTTAATTTGCATTTGGTTCTCTGCAGAACCTTTCAGTAAATGAACCAATTCTTTAAATTAGTGTGAAGAAATGTGTCTTGCAGAAATGTTCTACAGACATTCAAACTCAACCACTCAATCCTTAATAGTTAAAATATGTTCTCCGTTTCCTGAGATCAGGATAAACTGGCAGAATCGCAAGACTGGCTTCACACGGTGGAACTAAGATCACACTCTCTCAATGTACCTGGTCAGCCTTTATTTGTCCTTGCCGAGGAGGTTAGGACTCGGTGGCTGGAGGGATAGATGCTGTCAATTTTGCAATACGATACACGTCACGGTCTAACGTACCAAATTTACAACAGACATTTTGGTCAATGTGTTTGAAGTGTGAGATGTGCTTGTAGTGAAATTGAAATGTATAATGAATAAATAAGGGAAAAAATGTTGAACTTAAATTTTTTTTGGTATTAAAAATGAATTTTACATGCGTGGTTCACTCTGTGGTGGTTGTCCGAGCACATATTCACAAACTGACTCGGGTCTCAGAAATGAATGAGTTAGGATTAGGGTAATCGAACATTACTAGCCACTCACGCAGGAGCATTTCTTTATTTTCAGATTAAGTGGACTACAGTGATCATGCTCTTGATCTTCTATTTTCCTACAGAATGTTTTGGCCAGTAAGACGACTCCATTACTGCTTCTGCAAGCTGACTGAGCTTATAGGCTGAAAGAAGCCCTTCACACAAACTGACCTATGAGCATAAAGGCCTATAAATGGACTTGATAAGCAAAATATGAGTATTTTATGCTCTCCTGTTTTGAGAAAATGAGTGCATTTGTCTGCATAAAGGATGACCCATGTGCAAATTATGGCTTTGCAAAACTCTTCAATGAAACTCATTCAATTCGCCCTCTAGCTCCTGACCAAACCATAACGGTTCTCACTACCAGAAATGGTGCATGATCTACTTTTTAGTTAAAAAATAAGTGTCAATTTTCATACCTGAACACAGCACAGCACACGCCGTGTAAAGGAACGCAGTGCCTGAAGAGCAGTTTGTGGGGATGGTACTTTGCTCAAGGGTACTTCAGTGGTGTCCCTGGCAATCCTGGGATTTGAACCCATGACCTTCTGATTACAGTGGCAACTCCCTAACCACCAGACCACCAGCTGTATTTTGATGAGCCGTTCAGTAAAACTTTAGTTACATTTTTAGCACAGACAGATGATTCTTTTAATTTAGTGTTGATTGTATCATGTCTGTGTTGTAACTGAGCTGAATATATTTGCACAGCTGCAATCACAGCTGCAGCCCAAGCCAGCAAATCAGTGTTCATTATCACTCCAGATTTGGTGGCTACGCTTAGAACTTAAAGGGCTGAAAGACTTGTAATCGGCTGTTTCATTGCTTGAAATCACCTTGAAAATGAATTAATTTGATGCTACTGGTAACTTTCATCACCTCCTAATAACCTTTTTACCAACGCGATAACAGTGTCCACATTGAACAATCGACTTGTGTGCATTTTCCACAAATCTGATCAGAATTTAGCCTGAAGCAACAACCTGTTGTGCCTTGAGGCTTGAATACGCAGCCAGGATCAAGCTGTGACTAAATGAGCTGTTATTTTTGTGCTGTATTTCGTAAGCTCTCGGTTAAGCCTTCTATGAATAACGCTCTAGAGTTTAATAACAGCAACAGGTTTGGTGCTGGTGAAATTACTTACTGATTAGACATAATTACCTTCATCTGGGTCTGTAATTGTAGGATGTACTTATTACTTCTATGAAGATGTGGGTAAGATTGTGCAAATAGTTACAGGCTGTACTTGTGAATATGAGCACTGCAGTCAAATATAGTTTCTGAATGGGGGCTGGGGCACAAAAACAATGTTGACTTTGTAATTGTCATCATTATTGTTAGAGGTTAGATTCATGCACCTGCTGCAAAATGTACTCTCAATGGCAATCCTAGTGGAGGAGGTAGGATAGGATGTATGGTTTAATTTCCTTACAGCAGACTATACATCCCTTACAGCTGTGGTTACCAATGTGGTCCTGGAATACCCCCCACTTTGCATTTTTTTGTATGTGTTTGTACACCCACTTCAGCTCAAGAATAACTGGGCAATAACTTAGGTGTGTTAGGAGAAATATCATATAAACAATTTTGTCTGTGTGTGATCTTTTTCTGATGTTCAGTTTTTAGGCTTTTTTACAATGCATGATCATATGCCAGCAGACCATATCCTTACACAGCAATGTTGAATGCAGAAACCTCTTTGAAAGTTCTGGTTATGGGTCAGCCTCATTATGATCGTGCTAAATTCTGCCTACCCTGGCAATAAGAAATGTTCAGTTACATTAGCATCAAGCTAATGTTGGTGTAAAAACAGACATTTAAGTGCTTTGTATGTTAGAGTTGGGAATCTGGCCCAAAACAGAATCTGTTAACAGCAGAGTTTTAACAAGTTACTGAGGCAGAAGTTGAATGTTTGCAATATGTGAAGTTTTTTTGTATTATCACCAGCAACTATGATGGCAAATGTTAAAGACCTTGCTCTGTGGGACACTTGCTCGATTTTACCCAGAATCAAGCAGCAAATCTAATCAGACTGCAGAATTACAATTTATAAAATGAAATACACATGAAAAGATATTTTACTGTTTTTCTGATGAAACATACTATGCCAAGGTGGCGATCTAATAGTTAGGGAGTTGTCAGGACACCAGTGTGGTACCCATGAGCAAGGTACCCTCCCCAAACTGCTCTGCAAGCGCTGCAATGCTGGCTGCCCACTGCTTCATTCAGTGAATGAGTTAAATGCAGAGAGCAAATTTCAGGCTGTTCACACTGTTTGCTTTGCTGTGCAGTCATTTTCTTTCACTCTCAAAAGTTGTGTGAACTGGCAAGAAAAATACCATAGTGTGGGAAATACTCTAGTGTATGTATAATACGCATTAAGTAACTTTAGACATATTTAAAGGCCTACCAGTGCCCTTCTGAGCATATAGCCCAGAGATCATGATTTCAACCCCAATTGGTGCAAGAAAGTGTTGGAAGACGGGAAAGAGTCCAAGATAGCTTTGCTCTCTCTGGGTGGGTAGGCTGGCCTTTTCTCTTCCCAATCACACAGTGCAGTTCTAGCCCACACAGGCGTCTGTTAGTTGATGTATGTTATGAGTGTCCAGTGATGCTGCTGAAAAAGATGCAGTGGTGCTTTACTGGTCCTCCCAGTGTTGGTGGAATCGTTAGAAAAGAGGATTCCTAGCTAGTGAGTGGAACTGGAAATGTCTATATAGTGAAGAACCTTCCCTTTTTAGTCATGACTTTTTAGTTTGAAAAAGATGCATTTTCTTTTACTCACCATTGATCATTTGCTGTATTGTCCATCCTTGACAGGGTCAAGCAAAATGTCCAGTTCGTCACACAATAATGTAGAAAAAATACAGAAATTATGAGAGTTTTTGGATTATTCACAGAAAAAAGTAAAACTGTTACTAAGGTTAACAGAGGGCGGCAGCAACCAGTTTGAACTGAAATATCCCACCCAGTCACATTCTTCTCCATCGTCACTCTGGTCGGGTGGGGTTGTGCTTCACAGTGTTATTAAGCACCAAAAAAGCTTTTCTTACTGGGTGGGGCGGTGTGTATTTGACAAGATCAATATGTGGCTGAAACTATGATTTCTTGATGAAATTAGATTAGTAGGTCCATGTTTTTTGTCTTGTGCCTAGGATGGTCATTCTTTAAGAGAAGGAGAAGTAGTAGGTAATGTTATTCAGCCTTGCAGTTAGATAGATCTTAAGTCCTGTGTTGGGTTAGCTGCTGATTTGTATCCTGTTTATGTTTGGGACAATAGTGGACCAGTGGTTGAATCGCTGCAGGTCAGTTTGTTTGTCCTGTTTTTACACTGACCTGGAGCAAGGCCCTCAACACACTCCAGACTCTGGCAGTAAACCCCCCCAAGCTATCATGCTGTGTAACAGTGTGTGGATTTCTAAGAGGAGGGCTGGAATAGGTATCACGGTGACTTTTAGTGCAAAAACAATACAAAATAAAATGTTTTTTAAGTAATAACTTGAAATAATAATCTAAACAGCTGTTATTCTAGTGATTGAATTTCTAATAACTAAATATCTGACCTGAGCTTTGGACTGTACTGTTTTTGTATCATTGTGCAACACAGAGGGGGCATGTTAACACAGAAAGGGATAGAAAGGGATAGACATAAAAGATTTTTGTGTCTCTTTGATGCTTGCTCTGCACTGAGCATTCACAGAGGAATCCGTTTTGCTGTGAAGGGAGCAGATTTGCATGGTGTGTTCGAGTTGGTGTGGCGCGGTAATGAGGGGCCGGCCTGCTGCTGACTCACCCCGCTGCTGAATCCCCCGTTTACTGAGGAGTGAAGTGGTTTGGGTGCCGTGTTTGTGTCGGTCTGATGAAATAATCACAGGGTACGCTCTGCTGCTCTTGACTTGGGCGGAGTGTGTTCACTGCAGCCGCAGGAATCACACCGAAGCCTTATGGGACTGCCTCGGCCTGCCTGTCACAAGTCATAAGTACACAGCCAGTCCGAGCAATAAAATAATTTGTCATATTAGTCATGTTTGATATGTTTGATAATATGGTACCTGGTTCCTTAATGCATTAGGTTCCTAACCCTGTACTGGAGTCTCCCCTCTGCCTGTCACATTTGAGTGTTTTCCTGTTTCAAAATACAACGACTTAAAGATTTGTGGAAAGTGTTATCTATAATTGCTATTTTTCTGAACAATATTGTGTGAGGTAAATTGGTAACATTTTACAAAAAGATCTGGAGTGGTTGGCCGAGGTTTGCTGCTTTCATTTGAGTGGTTGCTTCTTATTGGTCAAACTCATCTAAACTCAACTTAGAACAAATCCATGCCCAACTTAGAACAAATCCACGATAAATCATATGTCCAAAATTTCTTATATGGAACTTCCCCCTATTTGGGGATGCCCAAGGTTTTTTTTTAAGTCTTAGAAACATACGAAAGAAATTCAAGATCTTTCAACCTGGCAGGACTTTCAGGATATTCTCTGCCCACAAGTGGTTTAAAAAAAAAAACAGCTGAGAGAGGGGCTTCCGAAGAGCAGCCTAGCAAAAGAGCAGGGAACTGCAAGCATGTAGGACAACAAACACCAGTTTTAGACTTTTTTTAGAACATTTTTATTTTTTGAAATCATATTTAAACTAGGGCTGGGAATGTGCCGTATTTTTCGCCTTATAAGACGCTCCGGAATATAAGTCGCACCCAAATCTAGAAAAAAAGTGTCCCAAAACTTTTGTTCAGTGTAGATAAATTTCATTTACATTATAGCCCAGATCGGGCCCAAAAAATGAAAACCGACAAACCCAAGCACTTGTGTCCGAAACCAGCCCGGCCCGACAAATTGACTAATTATTTACATTTTATATGTGGGCCATTGAACTGTTGGTGCGTTTATAAAATCACACCTTGCGCTGCTGGAGGTCCGAGCAACTCAAATGCTGCATCACGGCCCGGTCTGACCCGAGGGTAGTGGCAGGCAATATCGGGCCGGGTTCGGGTTCGAGCAGAGAATCTAAAGTCTAATTCACAGTGCCGCAAAATGGACTAAATTATTGGGACGTAACATCGTTCTACTCTAAGGTCGAGCATCCTTTACTTTTTTCTCCCCTCCGTATCGCACAGGAAATAACGTCTCGTCTCGTTTTAGTCAACAAAAATGAAGAGACAATTTAGCACAGTTTTTATATTGTAAACCACATTTAGTCTGGTCCTTATTTGTCAACAAAAATACATTATAGATTTCGTTTCGTTATTGTCACATGACCAGCATTAACGTCGCGTCT
>JBBMFX010000016.1:12485604-12496367 GCA_037832545.1 Rhabdalestes septentrionalis | reverse complement strand
ATAACTTAAACTTGTAAACAATAAACACAGCAGCATCAAAATCTTTTAGTGCAATTCTTGAGGTAAGGAAAATTTTTCACTGTTTATAGTGTCATGTTGCTATTCAGAACACTCCATTTCAGATTGATGAAGGAACAGGAAACTTGCTGACACTAATTATTTTCAGTCGCAGAAATTAGCGGAAGATTTACATGAATGCAGAGCCAAATAGCATTAGAGTGGTTCTGTCACCGTTTTTAAATAGCACGTTATGAGACTAAAGAGAATTAAGCTGTAGACCTTATGAAATCCGAATGCGAGCTGCTACTGGCCCGCGGGCCGGACTTTGGACATTCCTGATTTAGAGGCTTGGAAAAATGGAAGTGGTCAAGGGTTACGATATTGGGTCAACTCTGATATTTCAGTTTGCCAACAACATTTGTAGAACATTATTACTCTACTTTTCTTCATTACGCTAGCACCAAACTATAATGATCTTACCTGGGTGCTAGATATGTGGTTGATGTCAGTTTTAGTTTAAATACGGGCATTTTAAGCTGTGATTAAGCAAGGCAGTAAAATATTCTTTGTTTGTTTTAGCTTTTCAGTAGCCCCTGTAATGGCTTGAACTTTTGTCTTTTTCAAGATTTTGCCTGTTTACTTTCTGGTAACCTGCGCAGCTTACTCTGCATTCTTGTTCTTGCCATATTTTCAGCTTCACTGCGCTCTATTGAGTGCTGCAAACGTATTGCACTGGTACAGTTTATCATATACAGCAGAGATTCTCCTGGACAGAGTGCATAATCACCGTCCACCTAATTAGGCTTTCATTAGACACATTTATTGGACTGCCCTCAGCCAGGTGGTGACACTGAGCTGCCTCTACCAACAGGAACACATGAGCACAAGTGAGAATATTTAAGAATTGATGTAATTCATCTCCTCCTCCTCACCACAACAAACCCTGAGGCAAACAAACATCAGCAGGTTAAATTTGGGTCACACCAAGGAGGTGCTCACTAGAGACCTCTTAGCTACGCTTAGCAAGAGCCTTTACTGTAGCAACTCCACAAAAACAAGTGTGTTGTGAAATGGTGAATACGTCCTGTTAACACATTGATTCAACTTTTCCTGGGCCCTTGACATGTTTGAGGTGGGTAAACAGCAGCATAGCAGCCAAACTTTTTAGTCTCAATTGCAGACTAGTGTCAAAACACCATAATGCTTCATCTGGAAAAAATGCCCATTGATATGCAAACTGGAGAGCAAGGAAGGCAAACGAGGGGGCACTCCAGTTTTCCAGAAACACACATTTAAGTTTCTGGTCATTTTTTAAGCATCTTGTCTACCGTTTTTTCACAATATTTTAGTCATGCCTAATTACACACATTTGGTGGTAACCTGCAGTTGCACAACTCTGCCAACACTGGAAGGGTGAAGTCTAGCACCTGCTTCCTTTGGAAAGTATCACCTCCTCTTTTCAAATTGCTACCAAATAACATAATTGACTCCACAACATTCAAGATTTTTTATTTGTCACATGAATGGTGATACGATTACAACGCGCAGTAAAATGTATCCTGAATTGCTTCTTTTATGACTGTGCAAACATTTATAAAAATAAGTACTAGATATGCGGTTGTCAGTTTTAGATTTTTAGAAGAGAACACTGAGAGGAAAGATTCGTTTTTAGATGGGTTTGTAGTTCTGTTGGACCTGACTGGCTAGTACAATTTAAAATTTAGGGCAACAAATCAGAGCATTTCTAAATAAAATAAAAATACAACAATTAGTACTAGTAGAGTAGAAATAAGAGAAAGCACAATTTTAAATTTAGAAAATTTCTAAAACACAAATCTAAAAAAGAAGCAACAGAAGTATGCTTGGGAAAGTGTGCTAATTCCCTTACAACACCTAAAAAAATATCTACAGGCTTGTATCCAGCAGAGTAATGTTGAAGAGGGAGGGCCCTCCTACTCACTTAAATGGAGCAACACCAGTAATGCTCAGAGTCCCAGTCATGGATAGCTCTGGGATCTATGTGTGCTTTGGCTGAACTCAACCTCCTAGAACAAAAAAAACCCTCATAATATGAAGATCCCAATTAAAAATATAATTAGGCAAAATGCATTTAATCCAGCATCATTTATGCCAATTACTCTGCAAACTGATGGAACAGACAGACCAGTAAACATGCTCCCCTCATTTACCTGTAGCTCAGCTTGCTGTCGTTGCTACTCATTATGCGAAGGAGTGTGCAGGATTACAGAGGTGTCGGACTGCTCCTAATCGCCATTTAATGATTCCCTTTTGCAAGAAATTTTATCCATCCTGACCAAGGAGCTTAATGACAAAAGAATGGTGAAACCAATTACAGCCGTGCAGGTTGATAATGGTGTCGCACTCATCGTACGGAACTAACAGGGCTTTCAGCAGACATCAGATATCTGCAGTCTGTGCGTTTCAGCAGGACGTATGCAAGTCCAACCCTGCGTGCTGGATGGGCCTTTTATTTGCCTTCATTTCTGTGTGCTCCGTATTCTGGAATTTAATTAAAAACGCTTGAACTTGGCTGTTATTTATAGCGTGTCATGTTTGCAGCACCATGCACGTTATCAGCAAAATGTTTGCAAGTGTTATTTACTTGTTATGTAATGTCATTTTTGTTTGTGCTTGAGCATTTGTTATCATTTGATTGCATTCAGGCCCACGGGGCGCCAGTCTGGTCATGACACCATACTGAGCATATGGATTAAGATGTTATGATACCAGTCGGGCTAATTAAGACGATAAACAAGAGTTGTTGTTTGGCATCTCCCTCCCATGCATTCCAATCTGTTCATCTACTGAGAAGGAGAACTGAGGCAAAGCTGAGGCACACACATGTAAACAGACACACACACACACACACACCAACATACCCTGACTGACAGCACTTTTGCAGAAGACATGTTGGCTGCACTGCTCAGATTTTAATCCTGTTTTTAATTGCTGGATTCAAGGATCCATCAGTCAAGCCCCGGAGTCATTTTGTAATGCATCTCGGCCTAAAGCAAGGTGGGTGTAGTTCAGCTGTGCCGTCAGAGCCTGTCTCCTTTTGCTCACTCACATATAAATTACAGTTTGGATTTATGTACAAGTTCTCTAAGGTTAATTGCTCTTAATTCTAGTGGGAAAATAAATGAAATCAACTCACAAGTGCTCACAAGCGCTCAAGGTTCAAAGTCTGTGGCTGCAGGTAGAGGCAGTTGTGCTAAAGCTGATAATTCCAAGATGACTGACACTGTATAAAGGAATGATTGTTGAAGGGAAAAGGAAGGAAGGTTTATTAGAAGGAAACAATGGCAAAAATCGAGGTGCAGCAAACAGCTGTTAAAAAAGGTTTAACACCACACCCCCATTTTAGCTCCACATCATGCTGAATAGGGCACAGTCACTCTGGGCCAGGTTAAATTGTACCATGTGTAGTGTACATGGTATTGTGTCCAGTTATTTTCATGCACTCACAGACACATTTGGTCCAATTCCAAGAATTTATGCATTTCAATTGCATATAAAATTTCCACCCATTTTAATTACTTAGATTTAAAAGAATCAGGCCAATAAACTTTGTGCTTCATATTTGTCAGTCACATGTAAATGAAACAATTAAGAATGAGATTTATGTAATAATAGAAAATAAACCCAATATGATTTGAATAAACAATGGCACATTTATGTATTGTGCATAAATAAAATAAAACTGATGTAAACAATCTCATATATTTTAACTAAATGAATCTTGCTTGATCAAAACTCATATGTTTTACTGATTAAATGTAATTGTTTTCACAATTAAGAGATGTGTGCTGATTTGAAGGAATTTGAATAAATATATTCTAAAAATGTCATTATTTAAATTAAACGTACATAGGCCTGTGACGATAAAAATTTTTGCTGGACGATAAATTGTCCCAGAATTTATTGTGATAAATGGTATCACTGTCGTTGTGTCCATTTTTAACTGATGTAATGATAATGACATTATGATGCAAATACACCCTTTCAAAGATCCATAAACCTTGACTTCTAAAGAACATATAACACTGGGAGGGGAAGACATTATAAGATAGTCAGCATACATTGACTTTGTTTGGCTTAAGGCAGGATCTCTCATGAGTAGCAATGTGTCCAGCTGTGCTGAAAATCCTTTTGCTCAGTGCTGGGTAATACATTTCTACAGGGGGCCACTTGAAAAAATTTGAATATGAAATTAATTCTGTGCAAAATGTATTTTCTCCCATTATAATAAGCATTAAATTATATTTTTTGCAAAGCTGCTACTGATAATCAGAAGTATAAGAATATTCCGTAAGTACGCAGTGGCGTAAGTGGTATTCACAGTTTAAATGCGTACCGAATTTGAGCAACTTCATACTGCATTCTCGGCCCCGCCCGTCCCTGCACCGCAACTTAATGGCCCGAGACGAGACACCGGTCATTGTCGGGCCGGGTTAAAAAGACCATCGGCACGTGGCCCGCGAGCTTAGTTTCAGTTTCGCCCACCCCTGTTCTTGCTACTGTTTACCACAAATGCAACATACCGGCTAGCACTGTGGTTCACCATGTCCATTCGGATTAAATCCAAAGTGCTCCCACAATGAATCTGTCGCATTCGGCTTTGACACCAATTCCATCTCCGATTCTCAACTAACGTTAGCATTTTCTCACCATGCGGCTAGCTAAATGACAGGAGAGTTCATGCCTCATTACCCTATGGAAACAAGAGGGGGCGCTAGAGACCAATGCACCAAAGTGAAGTCCGTTGTCGAGGAAAGCAAACAAGCATACAAATGAAAATGATCGACCTCAATTTAATTATTGTGCAATTATTTGATTTTTTGTTTATCGTGACAAGTCTAAACATACATCCATCTACCACTCATTCAATGTAGCTTCCATCTGCCAATTCAGTTAAAGAATTCAGTTAATTCAGGAATGTTAATGCTGTAACAATATACATGTGCACAGTAAAGATACACAGGACTAATGGCCCAAGTGTCAAAAAGGACAGCTGTTTCACTTACACTTTCTTCTGCAGCAAAACAGTTAGCCAAATGTCTTATTTATCCAAGAGTGAAAGAAGAGTGTTATAAAGAGATGGAAGCATAAATCAAGTGGATTGGAAGGCCAAGCAACAGAATGTGACCATAATATTAATAGTCTGTAGCTAGTAATGTTTCCCAATGATTTGCAATGAAACCTTGTTACTGTAACATTCAGTATAAGGACAAAAGTATTTTGCCCATTACACCAACAGGGATTTTGCGTTTAAATACAAAGAATTTAATATGGAGTTAGTCCCTCTTTTCAGCTATTCTCTTCTTGGAAGACTTTGGACTGTTTCTGTGGGACTTGGTGCCTATTCTTTCTGTAAAGCATTTATTAGATTAGGCATTGATTTTGGACGAGAAGTCCTGGCTCGCAATCTGTTGTCCTGTTCATCCCAAAGTTGTTGGATGGGGTTGAGATCAGGGCTCTGTCGTCCACTCAAGTTCTTCCACACTAAACTCATCCAACTATGTCTTTATGGCGCTTGCTTGGTGCACTTGGAAACGGTCATGCTGGAATATATAAGGGCCTTCTCCTTCATCCAAAAAGTTGGGAGCATGGTTTTGTCCAAAATGCCCTGGTCTGCTGAAGCAATAAGATTAAGTTAATCACTGGGAGAAAGGGGTCTAGCCCAAGCCCTGAAAAACAAGTGTGTTCCAGTAGTTTTGTCCCTATAGTGTACATTAAAGTTAGGAATGATCTGTCCATTCCCTATAAAACAAACACTCAGATTTTTACAATAGCCACGAAAAGATAAGACAACTAAAAATTTGACCGTACAGGACCCATTGCTTTAAATGATCAAATAACTAGTGACTTTTTCTAATTTAAGAAATGATTTTCTAAGATCAGATTTTCTGAGGATCAGATGAGTGGAATTTGCAGCAGGCAGCATGAGTGGCAGGTTTCGTTAATACACAGATAGTGCCCTCTTCCACATTCCCTTTTTTGATTTGCTTGGCTTCCTCCGTTCCAGAGCCTTGCTGTTATTCAAATAACCCTCCCAGCGAGAAAAGTGGAGAGTGAGAGCTGGCAAACTTGGGTTTCTGATCTTGTTAGTGTCTTATCTCCCCCAGCAAGAGAGTCAGTGGGGCAGAGCGAGCCATAACTTAGGAGGCGAGTTTGAAAAGCTGCAGACAGCGGCAAAAGAATGAATTTCATAGATCTTGTCTTTGGGGATGGCTGCACTCACATTCTCATTTGTTTTCCTGCACAAGCACTCATTCCCTCTTTCCCTCTGCCTTTTGGGCAGTCGGAGATCCAGCACATGTGAGGAATGAGTGAGTGTCTGATGGGCTGGATCAGATACAGCCTGGACCATATGACCACCCAGGACAGCCACATGTGGGGCTGACACAACAGAACAGCCAAATCAGAGCTTTTCCACTGTTCCGAAATGCATAATCCTGCACTGCAGCAGAGATGATTGAGACCATGATTCTGTGTTTGGGAGCTTTTTGTCTAGTGAGGAAAACGCTCTTAAAAATAAAATTGTTGGCATGGATGACTTGAAAATTTCTAGTTGGTAACCTTTATATTCGTACTAATGTTCTCCAAAATGTTAAAGGTTCTATCCCATTGCACATCTCTTACAGAATGCTTCTTTGAACTCCCATCCATCCTTTAAGGAACCAAATGTGATCTATGAGTTATAGTATAGTTTTCATTTTCTTTTTAAGGTCACCAGCGGTCGTACAAGCATTTCACTGCATATCATACTGTGTATGACTTTGTATGTTACGAATAAAATTTGAATTTGAATTTTTTTTTTTTGTGTGCTTCTAGGCCTAAGCGCTTTTTGTGATGTTGTTCCAAAGCAGTTTTCAGATGTGCCTCTAGCCCCCTAATGAGCATAGCAGTCTTGGAACCAAGACTAAGAAGAGCTACTGAAGATATAGAGATACATTAAGTGGAACCAAGATTAAAAACGAAAACCTATTTAAGGGAAACAGAAAAAACCATGAAGAGGATCCAGTATTAAAAATCAAACCTATTTGACACCAAGAGAAAGAGACAGTGAGAGGAACCCAGACTTTAAAAAGTGAACCATCCTCCTCTGAGACAAACTGAGTAGGACAGTTAAGACATAAGAAACATTTTCAAGAAAGACTAAATGGGGACACTGAGTTCATACAAAAGAATTGTCCCGAAATGACCAAACTGAAACTATTCTAAGGAAGTGCTTTCATTGGTTGATCGAGTAATGCACCCTAGTGCTACCATATGTATTACAGGTGACATTATCCTCACCTCTCTCTCTCTCTCTCTCTCTCTCTCGCTCTCTCTCTTCCCAGAGTCACCCATTGAGCGGGTGGGCCGCAGACGCAGCATGCCCGGCAGCACCATGGAGAAACCTCCCCCCACAATTGAGTCGGCAGCCTCTACACCTTTCAGAGTCACGGTAAGTCTGGCCAACTGACACTTAAACCATCAAGGACGTTTCTTAACGAGTCAGACTGATAAAAAAATGATCTTACTAATAATGAATAAAAGGTGCTAAAACTGTGTAAATTTGTAAAAACATTCTTACCTCAAAACACACAACACAAATAGCTACACATAATGTGTGGTTGTTATGTCTTACTGTGTCGTTAGGTCTCCTATAGCCCAGCAAGATGTAGTTTCAAAATAGCATCACATTTGGGATTTTTTTTTTTATTAGAATCACCCAATGGTCTTGTAACTGATGCATTCAGCGCAAGTGAGTTTTTTTTTTTAACTTCATTTAAAGGGAGGAAACATTACCTCACACTAGAAGGGCTCATTTAAGGAACCAAAATGAATTCACATGTGTTTGAAGTGACAAATTGCCTGTATGAGATGTACAAACGCATGTATAGAGCGCTTGTATATATGCGGCTGCTTTTGCAGTGTGACAGCTGTTATGGAGATGACAACAGCTGTGGCTGTGTGTCTCCTGCCTCACTGCGCAGCGCTTTACTGTGAATATGCAGAATTTGTGAGATCTCTGTTTCTTGTTTATTAGGATTAGTGAACCAGAGAGGGCCAGTTGATGTGATTTGAAGACCAATATTACTGCCAGGTTCACATGAATGAGTCACAAGGTTAATCCCTGCAGATGTGATGTGTCAGGATAATGCAGGTGTCATCAGACATGCACAGTCAGAAAAGAGACGTTGCTTTCATTTTTCTTGCCCTCAGCAGTTTATATCTGCTGCGCGGGGCCAGTGCTGACCACTTCTCCTCTGTTCAGACACAATGCTGCCCTTCCCCTGCCAGGCAGAGCCCCTGCCAGCCGCAGCTGGACCAGACAACCCCACGGGCAGCCTGAGGGGCAAACCTGAGCTGACTCTCTGACAGCCTTAAAGTAGTAGTGTGACATAAATCAAATTTGCGTACTAACCTAGCTAATTAGATGAGAAAACTGGTATCCACTCATTAGTCTGAATCAAATATCATACTAATTGGGGTTAGCCTTTCACTTCCTATTAGCCATGTTAGCATGTTGACTAGCCTGTAACAGCTAGTCAAAATGCCCTATTTATTGCTTCTAGCCTGAGCAAAGCATGCTGACCTTATAAGCCCTGACTCAGAGCATGCACTCATGGTCCTGCATTGCACAAACACTTACAAGGACCACAAAACTGTTGGAGGTTTCATTTCTCATTTTGGCATTCCTACATGTGCTCACAGGCACTTTTACTACAGCTTATAAGTGATGGCTCTAGACGAACCTTTATTTCCACAAAATATCTTCTTCCTTCAAAAGTGTTCTTTCCAATCATACATGTCAGTTCTAGTAAGGATTATTTAAAGAAGCAGTCATCTTCTGAGGTCCTTCTCTAAACATGTAAACAAGACACCCGCATGGTACTTTGCCCTGTAGGTGTGTACATGGTTGACATCACAAATTTTGGGCTTGAGAAGGAATATAGTTTAGAGCTTCATTTGGGTCTTGGCTATGCACATGTTAATTTCACATTGATCTCGTGTCAGCAGGGGAAGTCAGGCTGGGGAGTTTTTACTCATCTGAACAAATGCTAATATAGAAAACAGGTATTCATACTGTATTACCAACCTACACTCAATATGCAACCTATTTAATTAGCCTTTAGGCAATGTAGCAGTAATGATGTAAATTGAATGTTAACGTGCTTTTAGTGGAGGAGCGCTATAGGATGTAATTGAAGCTTTAAGGTAAGAAGCTATATGGGCCTCAGTGAATGATTACTGTTGCACGCATCTCTGGAGGATGTGGAAACGATCGTGGCTGGTGTGTGTGGTAACCTGGCAGATGGGATGAGAATCTTTCTGTGTGGGTGTGTGTGTGTCTTATATTCTTTTAGGCACAGCTGGCTGGGGCTGCGTCTTTCGTCCTGTTTGTTCTGTTTTCCATTTACCGGAACAGCCCGTCTGCCTTTATGATGTTGTCTTCTTTGTGCTCGTCAGCACAGAGAGGAATGAGTAGTTGATCCTGTGTTACCTGAGTCTGCGTCCTGTGAGAACGGCCCGCACCGCGGCTGCAGCGCCGCTGTGTCAGAGCAGCCTGATGGGAGTCACTTGACCAAATGCTGGTTACCATGGTGACCGTGAAGAGAGCACAAACAGATTTGTTTTTACTTTCGTAAACTCTCTGATTAGATTGCTTAGCACATATCCGGCCCACCATATGTGAACATTTTGTTGGAATATTAAATGATGCAATAAGGGCTGTTTTTCTGCATTTTCTGTGCCCATTCTTTGAGTTAACGAGTAGAATACTTGATTTACTACAGCCATCTCCCTCTTTACGTTCTGAATGCCGAATGCATTTCTCTGGATTCATTGTAGAAACGTAAAAGACCTGCTGTCACCGTGTTTGGTCTCTTGCTATTCATGGCCCCCCACCCCCAACACCTCCACCTCTCTGCTATTTGCCCTCTGTGGAGGCCCAGGTAAACAAGCTGCCTATTCAATCCAACACTCCTCCTAATTACACAGCCAAACTAATGACAGGATCCATTAGCAGACGCCGAGCTGATCGGACGCTGTGTGGTCTACGTACGCACACGGCTGGATATGAGTATGCCTGCCGCATGCTGATGAGGTGCGCATGAGTGTTTGCAAGTGTCTGTGTGCATGAGTATGTGTGTGAATGTGTGTGTTTGTGTATAAGTCTGTGCACATGAGTCTGTTTGTGGTCAGACATGTGTGTATTTGTGTGTTTGTGTGCATGTATGGGTGTTTGTGTGTGTGCATAAGCACATTTGTGTGTATGTATGGATGATTGTGTGCATGCACACGTGCATGTGTGCGTATATTTGTGTTTGTGTGCATAGGTGTGCATGTGTGTGCATGTGCACGTGTGTGTGTATTTCTGTTTGAATGTGCGTGCGTGTGTGTGTTCTGAGCTCCTGTGGGGCAATTGGGAAGCCCTACTGGTTGTGCCTGTACACGTGGCCCACACTAATCGAACAGGACTCTGAGCTTGTTGGAGTTTGGCCTCATGCTGTGAGGAACACAGCCATGTTCACCCCGGAGAAATCCTGTACCTTCAGCTGTACACAGGTACACAGGTTTTGTGGCTCCGAGCTCAGCGCTGTGGGTTCTCCCTCATTTTCTCTCTCTATCTCCCTTTTCTGTCTCTTGCTCAATTTCCGTCACTCTGTCTTTTTCAAATCTCATGTCTATTGTTCTCCCTCCCTCTCTCCTTCACTGTTTCTCTCCCTCCCTATTTCTCTTTCTTTTACTGT
>JBBMFX010000016.1:12458637-12471856 GCA_037832545.1 Rhabdalestes septentrionalis | reverse complement strand
ACATTCTGTCTCTCACAGTGGGAATGCACCTACAATGTGAATTTCAGACCCCTCCATGATTTCTAAGTGGGAGAACAAAATCGCAAGGTGTTCAAATACTTATGTTCCTCACTGTAATTCTGTGCTTGTCTTTAAAAGGTCTACCTTATGTATATGGTAGTTTAGCCCCACACTTTCGCATTATAATGAGGATTTTACTCTGGACAACTGTGGCATAATACACTGTAGACAATCAGAGCAGATATCAGTATGTCAAACAAAAATTATCAGTTTATTTATAATCGATTTGGAAAGTTTGGAAAAAATTAATGAGGAAGTTTTAGTACATAAACCAGGCCTCCAAACCTCTTCTGGTGAAAAATGAAGGAAAACTGAAATAAAGGGTATTTGTCTAGAAGCACAAACACCATTCTTTACTGTCCTGGAACAAAAACATTCATTTGAAATCTTTGTTATTAAAGTAATTTTGTTCCATGAATTCGCATAGATATGGCAAGCTGCAAAACCCCAATGATGAAACCTTTTTTTTATGCTGTATTTTTATCCTGATGAAATTTGAGTGTTGTGGTTGTACTGTAGCCAGTAAAACCATGACAGTCTCGCCATCATTCCTGTACGATCCTACGCACTGCCTTATTTTCTCAGCTCTAAAGTGAGTGCTTAACCAGAGTTATCACTTCAGCAGCAGGGCGCCACTGTTTACCGTTGATAGTTTTTTTTTGTTTGTTTTGGCCATGTCTTCATCAGTAGTTTGACAAAGTGCACTTTTACGAACACAGCTTTAATAGTCTGTGTCAGAATGTCAAAGCAGATGTCTCCTTCCACACATCTAGTCATCAAAAGGGAGGATAAAAAGAGCCCTTAAAAGGTTTTTAAGTTTGCTTGTCCAATTTTCCATGACTTTGCTGACTTTTTTGAACACTCCTCTGCTTTTTTCTCAGAGATGTTACCCTCATGGTAGTTAAAATGGTGTCTGTCGTGAGCCCATGCTTCGAGCTTTGTTCTGTCTTTTAGATTTCAATTTAGCTTGAGACCCAGATGACCAGGCATGTCTGCTATCAAACAACCTCTGATAAATAATTATGTTTTTGCTAGCATCTGTATTTTGACAGACTATATTCCCAAACACGTGTGAGGATGTCTTTATCGAACCAAATGCAACTGATAGCTTTCCTGTTATGTTTATTATTTAGTTAAAGTAGGTTCTCGTATGGCAGATATATAAAGAAATGAAAATAACTTTTATTTTATTTGTGCTCTTTGCTTTAGAAACAATTTATTAATGTGTTTAGTCAACATTGAAGTATTTAATAAAGTATTTAAAGAAAATCAAATGACTTTTACATGTGTAGGAAAACATAAAGTGTATGAAGTGTGGGATACACCCTTATTAAAGTATCTGAGGTTAATATATGGAAGATGCAATGAAATACGCTTCATCCATACCGTATCTTCATACCTGTCCAAGGTCAAAACTTCCATTCTGTTTGACAAGATGGTGTGCATCACCCCATCCCTTCTTTGTTTTATAAAGACAAGTAGCGCTACATCTCCATCCTCAGATCCTGCTGAGTCCACAGGGAGAGACGTAAAGCAGGAAACAAAAGACTGAGCCGGCTGCTCTGAATGGGGGGGTGGGGTGGATCAGGGCTGTGTTGTGTCCCCCTGACCGGACATAGCGAGGTTTCCAGGTCATGGTCCTCCATGTTGCAGCGTGATAGGTCGCCTAGCCATGGCCCACTTAATTACTGCCCTGTGAGCCATGGATGCCGAGAAAAGCGAGGCCTCGCTAATGTCAAGAGACACACTCGCCCAGGGCAACAAACACTCCTGCATGAGCCCTGCCACACCCCGCCGTACTGTCTCCATGACACCCCCAATTGCTTTGTTTTTCTCCTTGTCTGGCTTGTGTGTGTGTGTTTGTGTATTTGACTGTGTGTTTGTGTATGTGTGTGCACGTGTGTTTATGTTATGGACAAAAATGTTTGGACTTTCTAGAAAAAACAGAGTAAAAATAGCCCTGACATGAGCTATAAACATGTAAAACATTCAAACTGAAACAATGAAAGGGTTTACTGGGGTTATTGTTCAATTCAGTGCCAATTGTCTTCCCATTTTATATGGACGAAACCGTACAAGTGTTTTAAAAAGTGTTTATGAATTAAGTCAAGCTATCATAGCATATAAGTTAAAAGGGCAAGCGTGTCCTGTTGCTTGTCAAATTTGACATTGTCTTCTCTATCAGTCGGCAGTGAACCCATTTCATTGGATGTTTATATTCAGCTCTTTGTTGCCATTTATATTTATGTATAATTACTGCTTATTAATGACTTTCAGGTCTTTATGGGCAAAATAAAATTCATATGCTCATAAAACTATTCATGGACCATTTTATAAGGATAGTCTTGTAAATTGGAAATTTGGATTAAATGAAAGCTCTTCCCTGTTTTTGCTTGTGCAATTAAAACACACCTACCATTAAAAAAAAAAAAACATTTTTTATTGTATCCTAATTTTCAAAGATGTTATTTAGTCATTTTAGACCCCATTGTCATGAAAAGTTAACACAAAATAAAGGGTAGCATAAAAAGATGACAATGGGTTTTATGGAGGATTTCACCTGATTATCCATTTTCAGGACAGGGATGAAACAGAAAAATGAAGTAAGAGTTCCTAATTAAGCGATCATTTCTCTCTAGTGCTCAAATATATAAGTTTATGTTTGGTCTTTTTTGGGGTGGGACGATAAAACTTCATATTGATAGTGATACTGAAACCTTTGGTACCCATACCAATGCTGATGCCAATCCAATACTCAATTTTCCTTCACATAAACAACAAAAATGTTAATGATATTTTTAAAGGCACGTTAGATCTGAACTGTCTCACTATTTCATCTATAGTGTGCTATGGAAGTTATAAAATTACTGTTTCTACACCCAGTGACATGAACTATAAACATGTAAAACATTGTAACTGAAACAATGAAAGGGTTTACTGGGGTTATTCTTCAGTTCAGTGCCAATTGTCTTCCCAGTATTTATATTCCCATGTGGAGCGCTGTGTAGGGGGAAGGGAGCCATTTAAGACTCGACCTTCCTGGTCATCTCTGTTACTCATCTTCTGATACATCTCTCTTCATGACATGTTGCTCAAAGTTAATTTATTTATGTGATAGTCTTTTTCTGATATCTGATTTTTTTATATATTGGAACAATTGGCCATGAAGTTGCTAACATCAGCAAGCACTCAGACTCTTGCTATGCTAGAGTGATGTTTCAGACACTGCTTTCCCCAAATCATGTTTCCTCAGGCAAGTTTAATCCTCCCTGGCTGTCTGTTTGGTGGTCATTACTGGCGGGCATTAATTGAAGAGACAGTGGAGATCAGTGGTGTGTGTGTTTGTGTGTGTTTGTGGTGGGGGAGGGTGGACTGGAAGGCTGTGAATGAGTGATGTTCAGTGAGTGATGGCTCTCTGCCCATGAGGGCTCAGCCTCATTAAATTCAAACCACCATGCACTCGTACAAATAAGAGGGTTCTTTGGAGGAAGACTATAGTTGAAAGGAACTGTTTTTGGTTCTGTAAAGAACCTTTTAGGGTATAGATCATATCTTTTAAGAAAGAAAATGGAAAGGTTCTCTTTCTCTGGATCACTCTGCCATTTGCATCTGCTCTCTGTCCTAAGCCCTAATGGCATTGATTCTCAGAGACTCCTACCTCCCCCTCAGCACAAGTTGTATAATACACATTACATGCCTTTTATGCTGCTGCCCTGCTGCATTTTAATAACAGCCGTTTGTAAGGCAGCACACAAAAGCTGACAGCACGGTTTCATAGAGGAGATGTGAATGCTCCTGCCAGGGAAGCTGTTTATTAAGCTTTTCTTCTTTTCTCAGGTTGTCATTTGCTTTGGTAAGGGAGAAAATAGAGATTTATTATTAGCATGTTATTTTTTTTATGTAGACTGACTGTCATATGTAATTGGTCTTGTCTCAGCAGGCAGCCATGACCAGTCCGTTTTGTCATAGAGTTGCATCTCACTAATACGTTCCATGAAAGAAATGATGTTTCATTAATCAGTATTCTCACAAATCTCAGTAGATTGTCCCATATTTAACGTGTTTCTGGACCTTCCAGTTTTACACATGATGCCTCAAGTGGTGCACATTTTAATAGAACCAGTCACAATGTGCCGTCCATGGTTCTCAAACGCCTCCTGAAGGGCCATGGTCCATATTTTTTCATCTTCAGTTATGCTGTTATGCATTTATGTACTTAAGCAGTCATAGTTCATGATTACATAACCAGGTTCCAACTCCTCTTTATCCCTTATAATTAAACAGGCTGTTCTTGTTACTGCAGCTTTAAGATTGATGGATTAAATTGACCTGTTTAAATTAGCAGGCTGGGGTAACAACTCTTCTTATGTCTTCAGCTTGGGCCAAGCTACTTTACTGTTGGCAGAATTGATGGATACATGTAAAGGCAATAGTTTTTGTGATGTCACAAAACAGTAAATTCGTAATGTCCGAAACTGTGGAGTGACTAATATGTACTGAACATTTAATGGAATTTACATACTACTAGGAAGGAAAATTTTAAATTGAAAGGTTTCACACAGAGGATAAGAAGCCTTTATTTTTCTTCTTAGAGAATGGATTGCTTAGTCCATAAAATACTGGAGGGAATGAAATACTGCTTTTTTTATTATTAAATGGTATTATTGTTATTTCAAATTGTGTTTATCCAGTCTGGTTTTGTAAGCTGTTCCTAAGCCAATCAATGAGTTCTCATCTTCAGCAGCAATCAATACTGTTCGATTCCAATCAGAAAAGCCAACCCGGACTATTATAATGATTAAGCCGATTGGTGTGTGTATAGACGGTTCACTTGTAAAAGCATGAGTCTGCTTGAGGGCACCCTTGAGGCTGCTAACCTCTCAACTGTATACTTTTGAAATTGCTTTGCTGTTTTAACTATTCTGCTCTGATGACACATGTGCTTTCATTAAACTTGTCCTTGTCCTGTAGCTTCCATGCATCTGCTGTCACATTTTGATCCCAACGCCTCGTATTTATTTGCAGCTGTGCATCTCATCTTCATTTGAATGCTTGCCATGGTAGATTATACACTTTGGCCTTGGAGAATAATGAACAATAATTAGATTTGTGTAGACATGTTGTTGTTTATGCCAGCTTTGCAGGCTATTCTAAGTGATTTGCTGCACCGTCGTCTTTGTCGATGGAATGGCTGGATATCATTGTAATGAGGTGAGGCGGTGGTGGCGGAGCCAAAGGACATCCTCACCTTCCTGTTAAAACAAGTTCCAGCGCTGTGGCGACGTGCATTCAAATTCATCAGCCTGCGCATCGATACACTGGGGCCATTGTTGAATATTTTAGTGAGGAGGCTTCATTATTGAATAAGATCAGAGGTGGTCATGATAATTGAGTTTCTGCATAGCATTACACACAGCCTCGCGCAAGAATGACGCAGGTGTGGGGACAGATTATGGCTGCTGCAGGGGTGATTTCTCGGTCCCAATGCCCTTTTAGGTCTCACCTCCTCCAGCAAGGCACCATTGTTTGGCCTGTTTGTGGTCTTAATCCGTCATGAATCGCACACAGTGGCAGCTGACGCACAGAGGAGATCTTTTAGAGGCAGATGCAAAAGCATTAAGTTTGAATTCCATTCCTTTTTCAGCACATAACTCTCTCTCTCCGGCGAACTGTACTTTTTTTTTTATTGTTTCCATCCGTTGCTCAGACAGAACGATTTATTCACAGATCCTTCTGATCGGTCTGTGGTGGTGAGATTTCGACCGAAGCGGAATAGGTGCTTTTGTAATTTGCATCTAAAAAGGGGCATCAGCTTTGTGTAGTTGTGATAAGAAGAGAAAGCTGTTTACCCTCCATAATGGCCCTTTTTAGCGTGACCTTGTGCTGGCTCTGACCCGATTCACTCCAGAATGGAGCAGCTTTAGAATTCTGGCCCAGTGCAGGGAGGAGAGGAGTGCAGGAACAGCCTGGAGGAAGCTAGCATCGCTCTGTCACCTGATTTTCCCTACTTACCATTGAGTATCAGAAATGAGGATTAAACTACAGGGCAATGACAGCCTTGCTACATAGAGTCCAACTATCATTCAGTCTGAATTCTACTGCCTTTCTTTCCTGTCCAACCGCCTCTTACTCTGAGCCCAAGTGCCTCTTACTCCTCTTGCGACTGCCTCTCAATCCTAATCCAGCTGGCTCTCACTCTGAGCCCAAGTGCCTCTCACTTCTAATCCAACTGGTTTTTGCTTCAAGTCCAACTGCCTCTAGCCTGTGGTCCAGAGAACTCTCACTCACATCCAACTGTCTGTCTGTCTTGCAACTGCTTTGAATGCAACTACCTCACACGCAGTGTCCAGCTGCTTCTCACTCTCAAGTGCACCCACCTCTCTGCTGGAATCCACACGCCTCTCTGCTGGAGACTAACTCTCACTAGGATTGCGGCTGCCTCTGGTTCCGAGTTCTGCTGCCTCTCACTTGAACCTTTCCTGCCTCTTATGTTGAATTCAGTAGCCCCTCACCAGAAGTCTATCTCTCTCTTCCTTGGGGTCAATCTCCCACTTATTTGAAATTCTAACTCTCATTCAGAGTCCAACCTCCTTCTCCCAAAATCCAGCTGCTTCTTACACTGCCTGCGCCTGACCGACAGACACACATCCTTCAGTGTTCAGCTGCCTTTCCCAGAGTTCAGCTTCTTCTTATTCTGACTCCAACTGCCTCTCACTCCAGTTCAGGCCGTCCTCAGAACTCTGGATGCCTCTTGGTTACAGTTTAACTGCCACCCACTTGGAGACCAGCTGCCTTTCAATCCTAGTCCAGCTGCCTCTCACTCAGAACCTCTCTGCCTCTGACCTAGAGTCTAACTCCCTCTCAGTTCACTTAGTCAGGCTGCCTGTCACTCCAAACTTCTTGTCACAAAGAATTGAGCTGCTTCTCATTCCAAGTGCAAACACCTCTCCCTCAGAATCTGCCTGCCTCTGACTGTTAGACTAGCTCCCTTTTTCTTACCCTGGCTGCCACTCAGAAGTTTTCACTAAAACCTGACATCTGATGGAACTCTCCAGGACCCACTGCCTTGCAGACTCTTTTTTAGAATTGCTGCAACTGCTTGATGTATTTTTCCATGTGTCATTTTATATTATTGTTGGCAGTCTAAGTCAAAAGACATCAAAACGATGCGTCAAGTTGCTTAACATTCTCCCAGTTTCCTCATTGCTATTTTGGTTGGAAGAGCAGAAAAAGCGAGTGGCAACAGAATACTAATGCCCCTGGATTTTCATCTGAAAGAAGTAATTAAGGGGTCAAATTAGTGTTATGGCTGTGGGGGAGACCGTTTCCCCAAGGCCACGAAGACTAATCCAATTAAAAGTAAATGGAATATGTTTGTCTGTCTCTTTGTCTTCTGCTGATGTCACTGAATTTGAATTTTAAACAGGCTTTACAAGAAAAGTGTATGCCCGGCTTAGATCCTACAGCAGGCCTTTTTTTTAAAATGGAGCTTGTAAGTTACTGCCCTTGCCACACAAGGGTAGCTGACAACTTGTACAGACTTTTCTTTTTATCATTCTCAATTTGAGCATTCAGCACCGTTTAATGACTCTGTAATCTGTGTCAACAACTTGCAGCCTATGGAGGTAAATTGCCAGTTAAATTGCTCCACTTAAGAAAGCTGTCAGTTGCTAGGCACAATAGGAGCCTGGATAACCCGCCTCACGTCACCATAGTAACAATGAAATGTAATGGCTTTAATACTGCCTATCCTATGTTGATTCAGTGGTTAATAACGTGTGTCCGTGGCTGTTTTGGTCACCTGTCCTGTGCCCTTCTTCATGCAAAAAGCATAGCATTTGGAGAGTTGGGTTTATTTATGAAGAAGTTCAGCTACATGGCATGGGCACTTTCAGATGGAGCATGAGCACCTGTCTCCCGTGGACAATTTGCAGCCGCTCTGAAAATTGTGACAGTGTCCTGTGACAGTTTCTTCTTTGAACGCTCATATAATTGAGATGTTTCAGTCTGTGAGTCTTATTTTTCCTTCAGTAATATTGTACCGGCGTTAGATGTCTGGAGAAATGGGTCAGTGCAGTAGGTCTTATTAATCACAGCCTGTGAGGCGGTAGGAATTAAAGAGGGACTGAAGAGGGACTGTATTGGTCAGATTGTTGCGTGTGCTCTACTTGCTCTGCAAGTGTGTAATTGCAGCTAATTGAATAGGAGAATGGGGGACTTTGGCATCAAGGACTCACAGAGCAAATGGTCACATGGCTGAAGGAGGAGGCTTTAAAGAAAGAATGCAATCCGGTCAAATATTAGCCTCACTTAAAAATGCTGAATGTAATTTCCTTTACATTCTTGATATAAAGGACTGTATTTAGGCAAAATTTCCCGCATATCATTTATGGAGTGTGTCTCATTGTGTAATAGACCTCTTTGTTGCTCCAGCTATCGTAATTACACAAATTTCACCTTACAGAATCTTAGGGCTCAAACATAATTTGTAAAGTTTGGAATCGTGTGGCTCGAGCGTATTTAACCATGTAAATATCCTGTGGCTCAAGCTAGTGCTAGTGTAACCACGATCAGAGTCCCCTGGCTTCAACACATTTACAGCGGCTTGAACACATTTAGCAGTGACCAGAATCCCACAGCTCAAGCACATTTACAGTGATCGGAATCTGCCATTTGAACTGGGTTTATTTCTGTGGACCTACATTTCTGTTGTTGAACACAGAACAGCGCACACTCTGTGAGACAAAAAAAATTACAGTGCACAATGCGTGCACCGTCAGTGAACCACATATTTTCAACCATTACATCAGTCTAGCTACAGCCTAAATGTTTCACATTCTGACTCATATCAAATCTCTATGATAGGTTTATTTAAAATTAATAACAATGTCAATCAAATTTTAGTGTCAGTTAAAATGATATTATGTATGTCCTAATTGGGCTGTTTGTTAGTATTCTGCTGTCCACTGAATTATTCCATTGAATTATTGATTTGCCTTACAGGTCATTGATAACCCATTTAGATTCTTTAGCTTTGTTCTTCATTCTCATTAAAATCTACCACCTTCAATGTCCATGTTCAGCATGGAATTGGAGCTTTCTGCATTCTGCCAGGTTTTCTTTCTCTATATAAAAGGAGCACAAAACTGCCTTTGCTGTTGGCTATACCATGTCAGTTTACTTGCAAGCAATGAGGGCCATCCAAGAACAGTATCAACACCACTTATTATTAGAGGGTCATTATTATTATTTTTTGTTTAAGAGTAGCAATACAATGCTGCAAAAGTGTGAAGTATACTCCCTTGTTTTTGCCTGGATGCTCAAAGCTGTAAATCTAAAATCGTTGATTTTCAGCTATGATAGATCATGTTTTTACATATGAAAACAAATGTGATGGCAGCACAAATAAAATCCATTATTATAGAAAAACGCGAGGTCAGTTCCAGCCATACAATATCCCTGTCCAAGGCTTTAGAAGCTGTTTGTTTGTGGAAATCCATGTGTGGAGTCCAGATTAATATTAAACAGTTTTCTCAGCTTCTCTTGACAGGTGTGAGCACATTAGGTAAGCTAGCCGGGTGACAATTAATAGCTGTTTGCTCACAAACACATGCACACATGTGCGCACACGCACACACACACACACACACAGGCACACACAGACACATGCACACCAGCATGCTGCACGAGCCAGGGTTTGAGAATGGGGTTGGAAAATGGATCACAGGCTCGCTTCAGGGGAGAGCGTCAGCATGAATCTTCGCCGAGCTCCTGCTTCAGTTGCCATGTGATGCTAGAGCGCGCCGTTAATTCGCTGCTAGTGGTGCAGACTGCGTACATTCGCCTGTATCCAGTACATTATGTTACAGAATTAAGTCATTGGAGAGGCAAACTGGCTAATGGGAAATTTTCTCTCCATGTACTGCACATCCAGCCCACCAATTATTCAATGCCCAGTCAAATTCTGGTCTAGAATGCCTTCTAATGAAAATAAACACCCAGCATTCTCTCCTGACAAAAAAAAAAAAAATCCTTTTTACCTTGTTAATACAGTCGCATGCAAAAGTGTAGGTGCTCATGGTCGAGGTATATGTTTGACTGATTTTGTAATATTCAAGGAGTAACTAAATTATTCCTCTACACAATAACATAATTCTGCACAGTTTAATGAATAGAATACTAAATTCAGTGTTTAAAAAAATGTGAGCTTAGCAAATAAACAGTGAATGTGCACCAAATGTTGCAGGGGTGATAATATTTCACCTGTGTGTGTGTGTGTGTGTGTGTGTGTGTGTGTGTGTGTGTGTGTGTGTGTGTGTGTGTGTGTGTGTGTGTGTGCACCACATTCTGCTTTTTGAGGTACTGATTAGTGATCACCTGAATAGCATCTCAAAGGTAATTATGCATTTTATTGAAGAGTGAACAACAGATTAGTTTTCGTTGAAGTTTTCAAGTTTTGTAACCACCGCATCATTTTGAATTTTTTACATTTCCTTTAAAATTGAAGAACAATGTTTTTAATTGGAAATGAGCAAGGTGCTGTCCCCACACACTGCTCCCCGGGCGCTGTGTTCCTCCCTGCTTCACTTTGTGAATGGGTTTAAATGCAGAGGAAGAATTTTGTGCTGTTCACCCTGTGTGCTGTGGTGTGTTCATGGTCACATTCACTTACCTGTACCTATAAAGATAAAACCTGAGGAACTGAACATTTTGCAGAGATTGCTCTTTTCTAGAGCTATATATTTATATATCCAGTAATCTTGAACCTTGATATTTAACTGTGTGTGTGTGTGTTCTTACAGTCCTTTAAAAAATAATGATTTTAACCCACCTCTATTTTAATTACTTCACTGTGCAAAAGCAAGAAAACAATTAATAACCAGTAATCTAATGTTTGTCCTCTATCCTATTGAGTGGGGAGTGAAAGAGCTGGTTAGAATGTTGTGTAATCTCTATTTACAAGTGTGTAATTGCGGCTATTCGAACAGGCTAAATGGCATCAATGCTCGAAAGGTCAGAGGTCATCCACATGGCAGAAGGAGATGACTTTACAGCGAGTGTAGTCTGGAGCCAGTCAGACATTTGACTGAGTGTAATTGCATTATTCAATAAGAGTTTGAAGATGGCCGTGTACAACTTGAAGGACACTAGTACAGCATAGCAGGATTGTTGCCGCTGAGATTTGTTGTATGTCTTATACATATTTTTCATTTGGAATGCGTCACTATGTGGAAGGAGAATATGTTATTATTTTCATAACTCCTTTGGCAGAGTTTAAGAAGCCTTACGCAAATTCTAAAAATGGAGGGAGACACAGTGCCATTGATATGGCTGTGATTTGGACCTGTCAGCAAAAGGTCTCCAAAGGATTCTTGTGGAAATGTATGTAGAGTGCTTGCATTAAGCTTAGGACAAATGAAATGAATCAGAGAAAGTTCTGCAGATATTGTTAAAAAGCCTACTATCAATTTTCTGGTCCACGACAATACTGTCATTAACAGAGGTTATGCAGGTGCCTAATGTCCATTCCTGGTATTATAATTTGACGTCTATGACAGATTTTCAGAAACCAAACTGGTGTCCAAATTGTCAATTTTGCTGTGTTGTTCAGTCATACATTTTTCATGCTGATTTATTGCAATTAATAAAAAGCCATTCAATTCTGGGATCTTGCTGACTTTCGATCTAGATTTGAACGTGGCCTGTCAAATTGTGTCGGCAACCCGTAACAAAGACTTGACCTCAATACTCCTGCCCTGAAGGACGAGACAACTGACTTTTGTTTTATCTGCACTGCCTAAAAAGCTTTTTTAGCAGCTAACTGAGAGCAGTGACTAGAAGGACAGATTCTTCCCTTTCAGCAGTGAGTGAAAAGCCTAATTGAAAGGGCAGATATGCTGGAGACCATGACATTTTGCATTTGAGTGTTTTTAGCACTGGCATTAGTACTCTGCATCTGCAGCAATCCTGGGTGCTTAAGCTCGTCGAGATTTTTTTGTTCTGAAATGTGCAATGCGATGAGAGCCTTCGTTTCTCGCATGTTTCCTGAAGCCTGCCCTGGAGGCTTGAGTCCTTTTGGTGTTAAGCATGCATACTTGCCATGAAAATTCATGAGCATATACAGTCTGACCGAAAGGCAGTACTGCTCTCTGGTTAGCTGGATGCACTGAGCATGCTTCAGTAGAAAATCAGTGCAAAATGTCTCGAAATATACATATGTGGTAATTTTTCGAGACTTCAGAACGAAAACATTTGTTGCGGTACAACACACACAGAGCACAGGGTTGCATAGAGCTCATGCTGTAGTTGGTCTGTAGTTAATATGTTTAAATAATGTAAACTGTTTGTGGTCATCAGAGAGTATAGTTAAATGCATTGTATACTGTGATTAGTCAATCGACTATATGGTTATTATTAAGTGTATGTGGTTGGTGGTCAGCAGGCAGTATGATTATATATATTGTATACTATGGCGGGGGTGCATTATAGCAGCTGCAAAGAGGGACTAACTCCATATGAAATGTATTTGAATGCAGTGTCAGTTAGAAAAAACCTGTGTTAACATGCGATTAAATAATTCTGGGCATTAAATTAATAATGCGTTAACGTGATAATAATACGATATATATATTATAGGGCTGGGGGTTAGTAGGCAATGGGTTTAGGCGTGGTTAGTGTATACTGCTAGTGGTCAGAAGGCAATATGGTCATATTTAGCATATCCTGCTAGTGGTCAGAGGGCAGTATGGTTGTGTGTGTGTGTGTATATATATATTAGGGCTGGGAATTTAATGCGTTAATTAGATTAATTAATCACAGAAAAAAATAATGCGTTAATATTTTTAACGCAATTAACGCTTTACGTCATCTTCCCGTTCAAAGTTTCGAGTAACAGCAGGAGAAGCGAGTCCCAGATCACTGCTGCTGCAGCCAGGTGGCGCTGTTCAGTTCAGTGAGATTTGGAAGAAAAAAACGCCAAAATGGATAATAAATAATGTCTTGTGAATTATTTTTGCCGATTCTGAATCTGAAGGGGAATATTTGCCTTTTGGAAAAGACGCTTGCGCGTCTCCCGGTTCAAATCTGGAGCGCAGCTGCACGGCCGTGCGAGGAGAGAGTGAACACGAAGCACAAACACGTTTATTTCAACACTTTGCCC
>JBBMFX010000016.1:12409759-12458537 GCA_037832545.1 Rhabdalestes septentrionalis | reverse complement strand
CTCTCTCTCTCTCTCTCTCTCTCTCTCTCTCTCTCTCTCTCTCTCTCTCTCTCTCTCTCTCTCTCTCTCTGCCACTCTCTTTGTCTCTCTTGGTTTTTTTCTCTCTTTCTCAGGTCAGTTTACAGAAAAAGAGAATGAATTGTGTCAAACTATGATGACATACTGGGGGAACTTTGCTCGCACTGGGTGGGTAATTACACTTTCGCCTTTCAGACTCTGGACACAGACTTTGGACTTACATACTGGGAGTTTGTCTGTAGTTATTAATGTCACCCCATTGAACCTGCAAGACTACACGCCTGCAAGCATATTTAAACAGGGCTAATGAGAGGGTTCTTAAGATAATTACTGTGTTTGATATTGGCCATTCGCACAATCACTGCTTATTCTTTGCATTGCAACAGGTTTTTTTATTTTATTGTCTAATTTGTACGTTTAATGTGGAAGTCCTCTCATTATAACCTCAAGTGTATAAATTTATGTTCATTCCTAAAGGAAAATCTGCTGAGGACTGTGTCACAAGTGACCTCTTTTTGAACACATCTTAGTGTAAAGATAAAGCAGGTCTCTGATGGAAAAAAATAAAAGCATGGAAAGGTTCCCCAAATAGAACTAAATCTTAGCAAATTAATTGTTAGTCAGCTACTTATGGCATGAAGACATTCATTATGTGGTTTAACAACTTTGTGAAACAAACAGAGAAAGATCGTAAGTGTTCTTGGCCTTGAGAAAACTTTATATTGGCTGTGCTCCAACTAGGTGATCAGTAAATGTGTCAAGATATGTGCCTTTTAACAATGGCAGACTCTTTGCTTGAAGTAGGTAAAACATCATGTTCCTATAAACCCTGTCTTGTTTGAAACAGTTTTCTCTGTGTGTTGTTGAGAGTAGATCTCCAAATGGTCCCGGCCTGACACCATGGCCTGAGTACGGAACTGAAGTTGAGTATCTGGGAATTGGGCTGGAGCAGAAACCTGGAAAGAACCTGAAGGGAAAGCACTACACATTTGTGACCGAGACTCTGCCACGCTTGTTACAAGAAAAGAAGGACCGTAAGTCTCATTTGGTGCTTACTGCTAATTCTGAAAATGTGTGGCATAGTTTTTGTTCCATTTATAAAGAACCACAAATTCACCAAATGAAAATATAGAAACCTGGGTTTCCTGTCAAAGGATTTACATAATTATAAGAAGCCAATGTTTCAGTTCAGGCATTTTAGCCACACCCCTTGATTTAAAGGTGTATAAAATGTACTCTTCTCAAGCAAACACTGGCACTACAATGGGTTTTTCTGTGCTCAATGACTTTAATATGATGGGATGCCACAAGGAACGTTTTGCCTTGATAGATCTGCCCCATTCAGCTTTAATTGCTGTTCTAAACTGAAAGTGTCTAGAAGCATCTACAACACAGCCAAAAGGGGTAGACCAAACACACTCACATAGTGGGACCACCAAGTGCTACAGAGTGTGGTACATACAAATCACTTATCTTTTGTTAAATCGCACATTTCCAGAAAAAGACCTATCTGATGGAGGCTTCATGAAATGGCTTTCAATGGCTGGATACACATATCGATGACTGATTATGTCACTCTGCTCAGTGCAGATGTTGGGCAGGTATTTCAAGATTACAAAATTCAAGATTCTTTGTCACATGCATAGTTATACAAGCACAACATACAGTAAAATGTATCTGTCCATCTGAAATAAATGATTGCAACTCTGCAGTCTGTAAATAAAACCACTTTCAGCACCTCAAGCACATTTTAATCTCACCAGCTTTTACTATTATTTAGGAATCTGTTGAAAGTTGACAATCAATATTAGTGTTGAAGCTCTTTAAATAGTCAGCCTTCGCTTTTCTTAGCAGTGATTGTATTTCCATACAATGTACAAGGTACAATCATCCAACCATAAGAAATGTTTTATATTTACTCAACACTGAGGGTCAGCTGTTTTAATGTGAGGAAAATGTAATCTTTCAGAATTTTTGTTGCCTTAATTACCATGAGGTATTTTTTTAAGCCAATTTCTCTGATCATGCGTTTTTACATCAAGGTATCTTTAGGAGGACCTGAGTTCATCTTAAGGCACTTTTTATTTTCTTGTTTGTTGAATGATACTTTCATTCTTGTCTATCAGCACCAGTTGTGCAGACTAAATTAGGAGCTCTGAAAGGTGAGTATTTGACGGCTAGAGGAAAGGATACAGTCGTCCACAGCTACCTGGGAGTGCCGTTTGCGAAACCACCAGTGGGGCGTCTAAGACTCACCCCGCCCCAACCTGCAGAAGCATGGGAAGGAGTGAGAGATGCCACAAAGCAGCCGAACTGGTAAGAAGTCCCAGAACAATAATTTGTTCATCTGAAGTAATAAATGAATAATTGGGGCAAATTTTCCTTCATAAGAATTCGATTTTTTAAATTTCATGTCTGCTGCCATTTATTTCAGGTGCGTTCAAGACAAACAGTTGCTTGAGATTTTTTTTAAAGGCATTTATGAAAACTTTTTTGAGAGCTATGAAATTGCTGAGATATCAGAAGACTGCCTCTACCTCAACATTTACACGCCGTCTAATCCTGGTGAAGATGCCAAATTACCTGTAAGTCTTTAAGATCAGTTGAATTAGTCTTTATTAGAGAGTCTTCACTTCATCCGAAGTAATATGAGTGGTGTTCGCAGGATGTGTAGTTTTGTTTGTTTGGGCAATTTGGGTTCAACTTGAAATATTTGCACCATTGTAGACTAAACATTTTGAAGTTTTACTTTTCACTGTGGCGTGTTTGTACAGCATCATAAGTTGTTGGCCATTCTAAAAAAGAATCTGTATATGACCCAATGTATTATTGTTATGGTGTTCTGTTTATATCATTAGGTTTGTTTATTCAGCTTGGTGAAAGTGGTAGTGTGAATTCATTCAAATTATTCACTTGACAGCTTTTTTTTGCTATGAAATCTCCTGGTTGTCAGTGTAATGCATTCGGTTCTATTGAGCAATCAATTGGTTTTTTGAACATTTAAACAGAAAGGATTTTACTAGACATCCTGAAATCTGTTGTGCTGTGACCCTTCTTCTTTGTTCAGAACTTTGTGGTGCAGCAGTTATATTTGACCATAATCCCAAAACACTTTAGAATGTTTTCTTTGTTCCTCGTGTTCAGGGAGCATACACAGGAAACTGGTGACAATTAAAATAACCAGTGGTGTGACAACGATGTGGTACTGGTGTGAACCTGTGTAGAAATGTTTATTATGCCCCTTCCTAAGAGGGGGAAGTGGTCCAAGTGTGACAGTTGGTGGATTTTAGATGTTATTTTAACCTTGTAGTCAAGAGCAAAAACTATATGGGAATATTGTGGATTTCTTACATGGTTTCTACTCCCACCAAACAATGACACTAATGTAAGCATTTGGATTAATACATGCCATGGGTATCCAGTTCTGATCAGATCAGACAAAATAAGGGTTTTAGCCATCAATACAATGGGTAAATATTTTTTAACCAAAAGCAAATAAGAATGAAAACATCTCAGTCTTGAAATATGGTGGTTGCTGTTTGATGTTTCAAGATCCTAAAAACATTTTTAGAATATGTAGCATCATAATCATTTAGTATCATTGATTAAAAAATAATCATCCCCTGACTGCAACAAAAGCTTATCTTGGCCAACAGATTATGCAGACCTAAACCATTAAAATTTTGTACAATGTACTGCGGACCAAAGCTCTGTAGATTAGATTTTCAGTTCGAATGAATGGCTTGATGCCTTTGATATATTCTCCATTCTCATCAAACTGAGTACTTGATTACTGCAAATTTGATGTCTGCTTATAATGTCTTTTTAAGAGTTGCAAGAATTTTTGTCCATATTTAGAGTGACATAATTTCTGGATAGTACATTGTGTGAGATAAAGTAGGGGTAGCATGCTTCCATGTTCAAATAGAATATTAGGTCTGGAATCACTTATCGATCAATTGTTAATTACTAATGGCCGTGGCATTGATAAATTATTTTTATTTTGTTTATACACACAGCAATGGGTAGCCCAGTCAGTGGCTGTGATAGGCTAGGCTAATTTAAAAATTGCCCCAAATTGCTTGGTGTTTTGTCATTGTTGATCATGTTTGCAAAACCAAAGTTTAGTGCAAACAATATTTGTGCAAAGACATGGCAACACTTACCAAACTGAGAGATTTCATGTGCATTCCATAGATTTGTTTTAGCTCAAATGCACTTTTGTTCTTGCAAAGTCATGATTTACTGAAAACTGTTTGAAAGAGAACTTAAGATACATTTATCTTGCTGGTGTATCACAGGTCATGGTCTGGATCCATGGTGGAGGATTAGTCTTGGGTGGAGCCTCAATGCAAGAGGGAAGTGTCCTGGCAGCCTATCAGAATGTAGTTGTTGTGCTGATCCAGTACAGGCTTGGGGCTCTAGGATTTTTCAGGTGAACTCATTTACACACAAAAATCTAGCCTGTGATTTTTGAACAGAGCAACACCAGCAAAAGTGTAAAACGTAAAATAATTGTAGTGAATTATAGCAAATTATAGTTTTTAGCATTCATAGCAAACTGTCTTTGAAATTGTCAGTTTTTATTCCTGTTTTTTTATCTTGAGGAAACCATTTTCCCCCTTTAGCACAGGAGATGAACACTCTCCTGGAAATTATGGTCTGCTGGACCAAGTGGCAGCACTTCAGTGGGTCCAGGAGAACATCCACAGTTTTGGAGGTGATCCTGGAGCAGTCACCATTTTTGGGGAGTCTGCAGGGGGAGTCAGTGTATCTTTACAGGTAAGCATATAAAAAGTTAATGTTTTTTAAATGAAACATTTCATAATGTTGTACAAAATGTATTCACGCTTTTTATTTTTAGTTTTTAGACAATTTGGTCTCTGAATCTTTCAACAGATTCTGTCACCATTGTCTGATGGACTCTTCCGTTATGCCATCGCAGAAAGTGGCACTGCAGCCATGGAATCACTTTTGATTGACAACCCCTTACCATTAGCACAGGTAAAGCACATCTGACCCTCACTGTCCATTCATTATGTCCTACGTTCAAGTGATATTTAGTTGTATTCAATATTCCTTTCAGCAGCTCATACATTTGTCAATTGTCTCTCTTTTTAGCAAATGGCTAATGTCACAGGCTGTGACATCTCCAGCACAAAGAAGATGGTTGATTGTGTTATACATTTGTCAGAGGAGGACATTCTGAAGACTGCACAAGCAGTGCGTTTTTGATAAGTACTAAATGAAATAAGATTAATTAAATGAGTAACTCAATGTAGATTTTCTTGTCGAGTGAATTGTGTTTATTGCCCATTTTATATAGCCCATAATCATTCAATGTGTTTTTCAGAAACAGATCAAAAATATTAATAAGTCAGAAATAAAAAAATAGTAAAAAACAAAAGAAATAACAGGATGCATGGGAAACCACTAAACAAAGATAAAAAGTGCAGAGATTTTAAAAGAAGGTGGAGGAGAATAGTGCAGCTTTTTAAAAGTAAAGTTGTTAAATTGTTTAATAGTTGGACAGAGTGACTAAATGCCATTTAATCATGCAGTTTTGGCTTTTTTCATCACTAATTTTGCAGTTTTTGCAGATCATTTTCTTGGATTGATACGTTAAGTGCTTTAGATTGCAGGTGGGCACTGTGAAATGATCTTTACTCCTTAATTCTTAATGAAGCTAATCCCCATTTTGTATTTTATTGGAGAAAGTTTTGATGCATCCTATTGTGTATTTTGTGGAGGCACCAAAACAATTAATCTATGGGAACAAAGTTACTAGGTGAAAGTTCTGAGTGCAATCTGCCTATTTATGATAGTTATGATAGTCATATTAATGCTATTAGAGAAACTTGATTTTATAGCTCTTATACATGTATGGATGTTAAATTATGTGACTTTTTTTGGTCTTGTTCATTATGTTTTAGGGTGGACCATTCTATGCCAGAGTGACAAAAGATGGGCGTTTCTTTCCTAAATCTGTTAATGAGCTTCTTAAGAATCATCAGTTCAAAAGAGTGCCATTCATCACAGGTGTGAATGATGATGAAGGTGGTTTTGAACTTGTCCATGTGAGTGAAAAGACATCTTCTTTATGATAATTTTACTGTAAACAAAAACATGGGACGCTGATAACGGGAATTAGCTTTTTCTCTAAATACTCACAGTTTTGGAAAGAGTAGGGCTCAACAGCATTCACAGGCTGATTTTTTCAACAGTGACACACGTCATTTAAAAAAAAAAAACTGATCTGAGTTTTCTTGAAGTCTGTTTATGAGTCTGCTGTCTGTTTTCGGTAGATTTTTAAAACGACTTGTATTTAGTAGAAGACAAATGAATATTTAAGGGGTTCCAGGTATTCAGGTTTAGTTGCTTGTCTATATAAAGCATAAAAATACTAATAAAAATAAAATTAAATAAAAAGGTAACGCTAACCCATATGGATTTGCTAGAACAGGTGTCAGATCTTCTAGTGTTATAAGTACTCTTGCTGATATTGAAAAAAAAACTTTACATTGTCTTTTGAGGTAATCCAGTGAAAGGTCATCACAATAGTCTATGCATGGGAAAAGTTTTAGATTTTGTGTTTTATTTTCCCAGTATTCCAGTAACATGGCAAAAAATAGAAATAACAGAACTGTAGAATTTTGCAGAAAGAAATGCCACGTTTGTTTCCTGTAGATTATGGAGGTGTATTGTTGCATACAGTTGTATTTACTGACAAACAAAATTATTTTCTTTTTCCCACAGTTCTTGTCTTCTCCAGAGTGGATTAACGGAATGGACAGAAAGCAAGTCGTGTCAGTAATGGCTGCCTATTTTTCTGATGTACGTGATGACTTTGCCGTGAAGACGGCTCTAACGCATACAAATCACATGTCAAAACTGCTAAATGTGTATGTGACTGCATATGCATGTGCATATTGTAATACATTCCTGTCTATGTATTTATATTGTAGCACAATGAGAAATGGATTAATGAGGTAGTGTTGAATGAGTACCTGGGCACCACCAATGATCCAATCAAGATCCGAGATGGTCTAAGAGAGATATTGGGAGACATATTGTTTAACATTCCTGCCCTTGTGGTGGCAAAATACCACAAAGGTAAAATTGCACTCATTTCTGGTCCTGGAATTCTGTAAATAATATCTGCTTTTTATGCAATCATGCTTTTTGATTAATGAAAATATTATCAATGATTAGATTCTGGAGCACCAGTTTACTTGTATGAGTTCCAGTCTACTTACAATGAGATGAGGAAGAGGAGACCTAGCTTTGTTGGGAGTGACCATGCAGATGAACTTTATTTTGTTTTTGGTAGCTGCTTTGCAACTGCCCATCTTACTATTCATGGTAAGAGGAAATTTGTTCTTTTTGATATTATGTTAATACAGCATCATAATTATTGGTCCTAGCATGCAGTGCAGAGGATCTCTATTGTTTTTACTCAGATTTTACTTTCACTTTCATTGTGCCTCAAAACACATTGGGGAGCAAAAACCATAAGATTGGCAGGCAAATGCGGTATTCCAACCGCTACTCCGGCACCACCGGCCACGTCAATGTGTCAAGGTGGCGCTATAAAAAGCAATATAACAAGTCTTGGCGACTTTGAACTGTAGGTCCAATTTTCAGAATTGTTGTTGCATATTTAAATGAGACCATGCCCACATCGATTTTTTGCTAATTATGCCAAACCAACTTTTGCTAACTAGTCCCTGTTTTTTTTGACAGATCTGTGCAATTTTGGTCTAGTTGGAATCGCAAGGCACTCATTGCAAATGTCCACATTTTTTATAATTATTGACAAACAGCATAGCCGCCATATGCAGATCAAGCTTGTTTGGCTTTGCATACGATAAGATAACGTGCAATTACTCATAAGCCCTTGGGTCAGAGCTTATCAAGATTCATACATCCATGCAAGACATCTCTCAAAAGCAATACCCCAATTTGTATCTATATTTATCGCTTGGTGTCGCTATGACTGGTCACAAAAGCTCATAAATTCCACACCAGTGACCTTATGTGACCTTATCAAAAAATACATGGCCGATATCAGCCACATGGGCACCAAAAATTTCTACATGGCAAATATAACGACTTTCTCAGGTCGAATATTCTTAAACTTCGTACATTTGTTGACCTACAAGCTTAGATGATTTTGAATCAAATTTGGTCCACTTTGTCCATTGGGGGGGCACTATGGCACATTTTCTGAGATTGCAGTGGTTTTGTGCCCATAACTCATGAATCATAATTTGCTCTTGCAGGTCAGACCACTGAACAAGAGAATGAACTATGCCGAATCATGATGTCCTACTGGGGGAACTTTGCTCGCACTGGGTGGGTAATCGCCAGGTTTTAAATCTGAAGACACTGTTTAGGTTCAGAGGTCTCTGTACTAGTTAGGTCCCTAAACAATATGAATTCTTTTATCATTTGGGCTTGAACTGAATGCATTATATTTTTAACTGAATCTAAGGATAATACTTGTAACTAGTTAATCATTTAATTACATAAGTAAACCCATTGTATTATAAAGAACTCTGGAATTTGTCAAAACCAGACGTGACTGTGAATTTGTACTGATCCTTCATATTGAGTTTATCACTCCCTTTAAACCACACATGGCCATTTTTTCAGACAATGGTTAAGTCTAGTCTTGAATTGCACATGATTTAGAATCGTCCCTGTTTGAAATGTGGCCCAAGGTGTAGTACCTCTTGCAACAGTAGACTTTTTGCCCCAGTTGGTCTAACATCAAATGTTCTTTTAAAACCTTGTTGCAGTTTAAAGTTTTTTTTGTGTGTTAAATGAAGTAATTAGCTACATAACTACATAACAGCTCATAGCATGAAGACATTCATTATGTGAATCACCAGAACCAGGTCTAACGTGGCAGTGGCTTGAGAAGCCCTTTATACCCCGATTAGACTCACAGTTAACGTACACTAGCACTTACCAAAGCAGACTTTTTACCTAAAGTAAGTGAAGCATTATATATTCCTGTAAACCACGCTGTTTTTAAAACAGTTTTCTCTGTCTGTTTTTGAGAGTAGATCTCCAAATGGTCCAGGCCTGACACCATGGCCTGAGTACGGAACTGAAGCTGAGTATCTGGGAATTGGGCCGGAGCAGAAACCTGGAAAGAACCTGAAGGGAAAGCACTACACATTCCTGACTGAGACTCTGCCACGCTTGGTACAAGAGAAGAAGAACCGTAAGTCTCCCTTGGCGCTTACTGTTCATTATGAAAATGTGAGGTGTAGTTTTGTCCTATTATTCAGAATCACAACTTCACCAAAGCTATAGAAACACAGGTTTTCATGTCAAAGGATTTAGATTAGTGTCAGAAACCACTTAGGATGACACCATATTGTAATTTAAGCCATACCCATTTGTATCAGGTGTATATAATCAAGCACATAGCAATGCAGTCTTCACAAACAAGCACTGGCACTACAATGGGTTATTTTGCTGCTCAGTGCAGAGATCAGATAGTGATTTCACAATCTAAAGTAAAGTAGGCATTGCTTTTTAAGAGGACCTGAGCACTTTTAATCTCTTGTGAGTTGAGTAATACTTTCATTCTTGTCTATCAGCACCAGTTGTGCAGACTAAATTGGGAGCTCTGAAAGGTGAGTATTTGACGACTAGAGGAAAGGATACGATCATCCACAGTTACCTGGGAGTGCCCTTTGCAAAGCCACCGGTGGGGCCTCTGAGACTCAACCCGCCCCAACCTGCAGAAGTATGGGAAGGATTGAGAGATGCCACAAAGCAGCCAAACTGGTTAGAGGACACAGAACAATCATTTGCGATATTTTTCACAAATGTGTATTTAAATGTTGCAGATTCAGTCCACAGGCAGTTTTGCATTTCTTCAGATTTATTTGCAAGATTTCAGATGTGAATTCATAAATACATTAAAGGACATTAAATATTTGATTTTTAAAATGTTTTCTTTCTACTGTCATTCATTTCAGGTGCATTCAAGACAAGCAACTGATTGTTGGTCTTTTGAAAGCCTATTTTGAAAACCTGGAAACTCCTGAGATGTCAGAGGACTGCCTTTACCTCAATGTTTACACACCGTCTAATCCTGGTGAAGATGCCAAATTACCTGTAAGTCTTTTAGATCAGTTTAAATAGTCTTTTTTAGAGAGTATTCACTTTAACTATCCTCTTGCTATAGTGTTGTGATCATTTACATGATGTTTGGTGTTGGTAGTTTTAGCATTTTGTATTCTACATTAATTATTTGCAGCATTTCAAACAAAGCACTTGGACATTTTAAAAGCCTATTTATTTTAATGGGTGTTCTATATGTCGCTCTATGAATGGTGAATGCAGTTGTGTGAATGTATTTAACTTAACCAGCCTGGCAACCAAGGAGTTTTTACTGATCATGTTAAAATAACTAGTGATGTGATGAACCTCTATAGTAGGTCTGTATATTATGCCCCTTCCTAAAAGAGGGAAATGGTCCAAGGATGACAGTTAGTGGGTTTTAGATGTTTTTTGAATCTTGTAATTGATGGCAAAACTCCTTGGGATTATTGTGGATTTTGTTACAAGAAAAATTGTTTTCCAACAACACAATGGGTAAATATTTTTAGTCAAAAGACAAATAATGATGAAAATATCTCAGTGGTTAAGTATGGCGGTGGATGTTTCAGTATCATGAGAACATTTTTAGAATATGTTGCATCATAGTCATTCAGTATCATTGACTAGCAAAAAGCTTATCTTGGCCATCAGAGTTTGCAGAACTAAACCATACAATTTTTGTAGTATGTGGATTACATTTTCAGTCTGAATGAATGGTCTGATGCCTTCTAAGTATTCTCCATTCTCATCAAATTGAGAACCTGATGACTTAGATGTGCACAATGTTCACAACACACTAACTTTATAGCTGACAATTATTTAATCATATTTAGAGTGAGACATTTTCTGGAGAGTACTTTGGGCTTGTGTAAAGGTGTAGTATACTTCCATCTTCAAAGAGAATGTTAGGGTTGGAATCGATTAATTGACAATTACTTATTATGGCCATGAAATGAATGAGGAAGTGTGCTCAGTGGGTAGGATACTTGCCAATGGACCATGAGGTCCTGGGTTCGAATCCTACCTCCAGCACCACCACTGGGTCCCTGAGCAAGACCCTTAACCCCAGGTTGCTCCAGGGAGACTGTCCCCTGTAGTTAGGGAATGGAAAGCGTCTGCTAAATGCCGTAAATGTAAATGTAAATCAGATTATTCTGTGCTTCGACACAGCAGCGAGATGCCCAGTGACAGGATTAATTATAGCCTTATTAAAGAGGAGGGAAATTTGATTCATCAAATGGTAATGGTCAAATGGTTTAATACTGTCTAATAAAGATGTGAAATAGCCCTGAGCTTTGTTGCCCTCTTGGGTGCAATTGGAAAGTATCCAAGATTTCCACACACCACAGCACACAGTGGTCGCAGGGTAAATGCCCTAACCACTAGGCCACCAGCTTCCCACCTGCATATTGATAATGCAAATTAGGTGAAAATTTGTCTTGATGGTGTATCACAGGTCATGGTCTGGATCCATGGAGGAGCATTAACCATGGGTGCTGCCACAATGCAGGAGGGAAGTGTGCTGGCAGCCTATCAGAATGTAGTTGTTGTGATTATTCAGTACAGACTTGGGGCTCTAGGATTTTTCAGGTAAACTCATTTACTCACACATAAATCTAAACTGTCTATTTTGCACGTTTGTAATTGCAGTGCAACGCCAGCCACAATTCAAAATTAGTCTGCTATGAAAAATTGTACTATAAATGTTGCTGTTTTTGTCACCTTGAAACAACATTGTGTCTTGAAAAAACCTTTTTATTCTTGTGTGATGCTGTTTTTTGATCTTGAAGAAACATTTTTCCCCCCTTTAGCACAGGAGATGAACACTCTCCAGGAAATTATGGTCTGCTGGACCAGGTGGCAGCACTTCAGTGGGTCCAGGAGAACATCCACAGTTTTGGAGGTGATCCTGGAGCAGTCACCATCTTTGGGGAGTCTGCAGGAGGAGCCAGTGTATCTTTACAGGTAAGGATGTAAAATAAATGCTGCAAGCTAAAAGTACTTAGATGTTTTTTCATTAGGTTGTATAAAAACACATTACAATTCTGAATTGTTATCACCTTTAAATCTTTCAACAGATTCTGTCACCTCTGTCTGAAGGACTCTTCCGCTATGCCATCGCAGAAAGTGGCACCGCAGCAATGGACACACTTGTGACTGACAACCCCTTACCATTTGCCCAGGTTAAAAGAATCTGACCCTCACTGTCAGTTCACTATGTCCTGAATGTAAAAGTTCAACTGACATTTTCTGGCATATTCTATATTCCTTTTAGCAGCTCATAAATTTTGTCAACTAAAGGTCTGAATGTCTCTCTTTTTAGCAAATGGCCAGTGCTGCAGGCTGTGACATCTCCAGCACAAAGAAGATGGTTGATTGTGTTATGCATTTATCAGAGGAGGACCTTGTGAAGATTGCGCAAGCAGTGAGTTTTTGATAAGAACTGTAAAATATGATAAAATTGGGTAGCTCAGAGAAGATTTTCCATGCATTAATGTTTCTCTGGCTGTTTTATTTGTCTGGTTCCTGTTTTAGGGTGGACTGTTCCATGTCAAAGTGCCAAAAGACGGACATTTTTTACCAAAATCTATAAATGAACTTCTAAAAAACCATCAGTTCAGAAAAGTGCCATTCATCACAGGTGTGAATGATGATGAAGGTGGTTTTGGACTTGTTCATGTGAGTGAAAAGGCATCTTTTCTCTCTTTTTTTAAAACTTTGTTTATTGTGCTGTACAGAGACATGATTGTAACTTGTTAGAAAAGTTTTGTTGACAGACATATACTGTGGGAAACCCACAAGACCCTAAGGACAAACAAAAATATATACAAAGTGAAAATTAATTTTCGCTTTACTTTCAACCAAAACATGGACATTATTAGTTGATTGTTAGGTAATCTGGTGAAACAACAACAACAACAATAATAATAATATTAACAATACTAACCTTGATTTATACAGCACCTTTCATGTATCTGAATGCAGCTCAAAATGCAGCAAAAAAGACCTATGAAATAAGAAAAATATATACAAACTAAAACAACAAGCTAAATATAAATTTATATAAAATACTAATTATGTTAAAACAAGGCAAAGAACATTTGTTAATACATGTTTGCAACAATAGAAAACATAAAGCCATGCAAAAAGTATGGTTTCTGTGACTTTTTAAAAATACTAGGAGTAAAAGTCCAAAGTGCTCCAGGCCTTTTGGGCATAAAAGTAGATGCTGTTGCATATTTGTTATGCTTTACCTTTGGAGTATTTAATAAGCCAGCATTAGATCATCTTTAGGACTGATTTAGAATTTCTAAGTGAAAAGACGATTCCATGACCTACATACATTTTAATACACATTTAATGTTAATATAATATATTTGAAAAACACACTAAATGCAGCTTGTGCCAAAAGTTCTAACTGTTTTGTTCTTAAAGTTTATTTTTCCTTTAAGTTAGCAAATAAATAAACTTTAAATTATGTACCAAGATAGACGCATCAAAAAGTGTGTTTACTGTAGATGATTGAGGTAAAATTATTTTCTTTTTCCTACAGTTCATGACTGCTCCAGGGTGGGTGAACGGAATGGACAGAGAGCAAGCCATGTCATTAATGGATTTCTTTTATCCTGATGTACGTGATGACTTGGCTGTAATGAAGGACTGTAACACACACATACCACATGTCAAAAATGCAGAATGTGTATGTGACTGCAGATGCATTTGCATATTATAATACATTCACATCTGTGTATTTATATTGTAGCCCAGTGAGAAATGGATTCATGAGGTAGTGTTGAATGAGTACCTGGGCACCACCAATGATCCAATCAAGATCCGAGATGGTCTAAGAGAGATGGTGGGAGACTTATTGTTTAATATTCCTGCTCGCAAGGTGGCGAAATACCACAAAGGTGAAAATGCACTCATTTCTGGTTGTGGAATTCTATAAATGAAATCTGCTTTTAATGCAATCATGCTTTTGCTGATAATGAAAATATTTGTATTAGATTCTGGAGCACCAGTTTACTTGTATGAGTTCCAGTCTACTTACAATGATATGAAGAAGAGGAGACCTAGCTTTGTTGGGAGTGACCATGCAGATGAACTTTATTTTGTTTTTGGTGGCTGCTTTTCAACTGACCATGTTGATTTCCCTGGTAAGAGGAAATTCTTCTAACATTAATGTTAATACAGCATAATAATGGTGGATACTCCTAATCATACTGCCCTTGAACGCAATCATTCTAGGTTGTATGTCATTGACATTGTAATTGCAGGTCAGGCCACTGAAGAGGAGAATGAGCTATGTAGAATCATGATGTCCTACTGGGGGAACTTTGCTCGCACTGGGTGAGTAATTGCCAGGTTTTAAACATGAAGAAACCATTTAGGTTCAGAGGTCTCTGTACTAGATCCACATCACACTACCTTCCTCTGAATGAGAAGATAAAAGAATTCAAATCATCAGGGACTTAAATATCATTTATGCTTGAACTAAAAGTGTGTAAAAGGAAATTACTCGTATCTAGTTAGTAATTAAAAAGCATAAGAACAAACATTGTGTGGTTTAAGAATTCTGGAAATCACCAGAATCAGAAGTGGCTGTCTGTTCATACTAATCCATCATACTGAGCATATTGTTCCAATTGTAATATGGTAAATTTCTCATATTCACAAAGGTTTAGCCCTGTTCTGGACTGCACAGGATTTAGAATTAAAATAATGTCCTCATCTTTTTTACTTCATCCCCATTTGGTGGCCAAATCTGTTAGTGATATAAGTTACTTATGACTACTTAAAAGCTCCTGACATGAATATATAGATTTATAATATTAAACCTTGCAATTTCCATTATTGTTGGTCAGCTGATATGCGTGTGCACTTGCAAGAAAGTGTCCCTCATTTTGGGTAGAGAAAGTTGGAAACCCTACCAGAGCCTGATCAGAAGTGGTCGCTTGTTCAGTGCTATAAGAAACCCTTTATATTGGCTGTGCTCCAACTAGGCTATCATTAAATGTCACACGTTACACTGCCTTTTCCAAAAGCAGACTCTTTATATATTTTACCATGTTTTAAACAGTTTTCTCTGTCTGTTGTTGAGAGCAGATCTCCAAATGGTCCTGGCCTGACACCATGGCCTGAGTATGACACTGAAGTTGAGTATCTGGGAATTGGGCCGGAGCAGAAACCTGGAAAGAACCTGAAGGGAAAGCACTACACATTCCTGACTGAGACTCTGCCACGCTTGATGAGGGAGAAAAAGGATGGTAGGTCACATGTCTTACCGGATATATATAATGCTTTTAAACCTTTTCCTAATACTGTTAATGACACTTCACTAGCTGCTTCACTGTATTCTGATTCATGTGCCATGTAGTATAACACAGTACACATCTCAGAGGCCATCAGACCTCCCAGACTTGGTATATACAGTCAGGGAAAGCATGCACTAAGCCCACGCTGCTATGGGTGTACCAGGGGTGGACTGGGACAAAAAAAATGGCAAAAATTCACATAGTCTCGGCTGTGGTTCGGGGGGGTTTGGTAAGTGCGTCTCGGACGAAATATACAGGCTGACAGCCTTGCAATGGACTGCCGTTCTGAATTTTTCCAGAACCTACAGATTGCCAGTCTTGAATGTTTTTCACTACTTCATTTAACATTTGTCCTTTTATCTTGATGGAAATATAATGTTGTCTTGTATTCTTATAGCCAATTATGTTTATATGTCTTTAACAGGACCAGTTGTGCAGACAAAATTAGGAGCTCTGAAAGGCGAGTATGTGACCGCTAAAGGGAAGGATACCATCATCCACAGCTACCTGGGAGTGCCGTTTGCAAAACCACCAGTGGGGCCTTTGAGACTCACTGCACCCCAACCCCCAGAAGCATGGGAAGGAGTCAGAGATGCCACACAGCAGCCATACATGTAATATTTTCTTGTTTAAACCATTTTAAATGTTTTTGTTTTGTTTACTCCACGTGATAGTTCAAATTTTATACCCTAAATCCTTAAACGAATAATTCAAGGATCCTATGGCATAAGCCAATTTGACTGAATTTTTGGTTTTTTAGATTTATTAGTGACACGAAGGGGGTTGTGCACATGCTCATTTTTAAATTAAGATTTTCATGTTCTTAGGTGCATACAGGACAGGCAAACAACAGTGGGCCTCTTTGCAAATTTTACATTCAGCATAGAAATTCCTGATGTATCTGAAGACTGCCTCTACCTCAACATTTACACTCCAGTTGCACCTGGGGAAAAGGCCAACCTACCGGTAAGCTCTCACCAGCAGCTCACCTTTGACTTACTCACTTATCAGAACCAGCTTACTTATGTCAACCTTTGTCCAGGGTGAGGAATCTGTCTAAATAAATGACCTTTCATACTTGAAAAGCTTTGGAAAAATGGCTGAGTCATTACAGGTTGCCAAATGGATATATTTATTGCTAATATTCTTTAGGTCATGGTTTGGATTCATGGCGGGGGACTGAGTATGGGCTCCGCATCCGTCTATGATGGCTCAGTTTTGTCTGCATACCAGAATGTTGTTGTTGTCCTGATCCAATACAGACTGGGTTTTCTAGGATTCTTCAGGTAAGTCTGGGACAGACACAGGACTGTGATGCTTTAGTTTTGGTATTATACTTGTATTATGTTTTGGTGCTTTTTATTGTTAAATTTGCTAAGATAATGAACTGCAAATTTGTTTCACACTGTTTCACTTGTACTCCAGTTTTGTCCAAACCAAGCATTAAGAATACTGCTATACCACCTTAATAAACAGCTTGTTTTTACTTTGCTTTGGAAATGCAGCTCTTTAAGTTTGTAAATGTTTGGTGGAACCCACAATAAAAATTAAAGTTCTAGTATTTTAACTCCTGATTCATACTGAGTATTTTTTTTTCTAATTGCACAGTGAAGGTCATAAATAGGCACTTTAGTGATATGTATATATTTTCCCTTTAGCACAGAGGATGAACATGCACCAGGAAACTATGGTCTCCTGGACCAGATCGCAGCACTCCAGTGGGTTCAGAAAAACATTCACAGTTTTGGCGGCAATCCTGGATCTGTTACAATCTTTGGAGAGTCTGCAGGAGGAATGAGTGTGTCCCTTTTGGTGGGCAGCCAATAAGTTCTCATACTTTTTAAAACTCTTGCCTGCTTGGATCATTTAGAACATGGGTTCAAACCCTTGCTTAAGTTGTAAACAACATGTTCGTGGGTACTTAGAAATGACTGTGTTTGAGTTATAGGTTAACGTGCATTAGTGGACTGGTTTGAATGATGGTTGACCACTGTCACTTTAGAATGCATGAGAAGTGAGGCTTAAAACCCAAGCAGTATCTCTGAGATTATGCTCAGTTTGGGTTTGTTGTAAAAGCTTGTTTAATTTTACCACAAGTACTTAGGGTACATCATCATCCACTGTACCACATACAAATTATGCACTGCATCTCCATTTTTGATTTTAAGGTTCTCTCTCCATTGGCTGCTGGTCTGTTCCATCGTGCAATTGCAGAAAGTGGCTGTGCTGCAATGAAAGGCTTAGTATCAGATCAGTTTCCTTTAGCCCAGGTAAAGTAAGACCATCATTCATTTTAACACTATACACTTCCCTGTTGGCAAATGTTGACAATTACTTGTATATAATTTCAGAGTTTGGCTAATGTGTCAGGTTGTGACATCAGTAGCACACAGAAAATGGTGGAGTGCGTAAAGCAGTGGTCGACAGAGAAAGTGACAAGAGTTTCCAAAGAGGTGAGAATCTCTGAGAGCTTCATGTGAATAAACATTGCAAGGGAGGTCATTGTTTTAAGATTATGTGTGACCACACAAGCACTTAGAAGTAGATTAGAATAGCTGCTGGCTTATTCCTCCCCGCTATGACAGGGTGTCTCAAAATGACAAAAACTTTCTAGGATCACACTCATTTAGTGTGAAAAATTCATTTGTTTGCTAAGAAACTAAATAGTTTTTTGTTTTGTTTTAGCATCTAATGATGACATTTAAAATAGCAGAAGATAAGGCAGTTATTCCCAAACCAGTAGAGGAGCTCCTGCAGAACCAAGAATTCAACAAAGTGCCACTCATGATTGGTGTAACTGATGATGAGTTTGGTTGGCTGCTGTCCAATGTGAGTAAATACTTTAGAATTTAACTAATATATATATATATATATATATATATATATATGTATGTATATATGTATGTATGTATGTATGTTTTTGGTGATCAGTAAGCAGTGTGAATATTATATAGTCTGTACTGTGAGTATACAGTGTGTGACCAGGACAGACTTATTTGCATAGCCTGAGGCCTTCTGTGCTGAACTAACAGGACTTGTTTGTCATCCCTGTTCTCCTTGCACACTTGCAGCATATTCATGTCATACACTGTTCTGTGCCTATCATATTAATTATAATGTGCGTCTGATACAGCTTCAGCTACTGTGAAGCCAAATGCTTTGGGCTTTTGGTCTAAATCCAGGGCCGATTTTGATCAGGAATTGCGCTGTTCTGTTACAACCACAAATTGCTTTTGAAGCAGTTAAGAAAATGTTTACTTTTAGAATTAATGGATAATTGAAAAATTGAAGATTTTAGAATAGTTGTGTGTTTTTTGTGTCGTTCTTTTTTGTTTTGTTCTTTGCAACGCATTGGCCTGAATTTTAAAGCCATGCACTGGGCTGTGACGTTTCATTTCTATTTTTAATGCTTTTCCTTTGAGATCTCAAAGAAGATGATCTTCCCTGCCTGGTTATTACGATACCCTACAAGAGTGCAGAAAATGTGTGGGTTGTGCACTAAGCTTGTTGTCTGACCTCATAGTTGATTTGCATTCACATGAAAAAAATATTGGAAGTCGTTTTAAATGGTAAAATATAGCACACAATTTTAGTTTCTTCTGCCTGAACTAAATGATTTTGTTTTCAAGCTAAACAAATTGAAGTCTAAGCCATGCTTGTCACATACTCAAACACACACACACACAGATGGGGCAGCACACACACTATCAGCTGGTTTTACCTTCAGAAAGTATGTATTTTTATGGTGTAGAACCCCTTTGCAGTTTTATGACTCTGCGGCGGGGAAGGGCTGGTCTCAGCACAGGGGGAGAGGCCATTGTATCATAAAGGAACACAGGACAAAGACCACACACACGCACACACACACACGCATGCACACACACAAACACACACACACACAAAGCAAGCAAGGGGGCAGGGCTGGCTCCCACTGTGCTCAGCCTGCTTCCTCTGCATGTAGGAGCAACCGAGAGAGACAGTGAGAAAGAGAAAGATAGACAGACAGAAAGAGAGAGAGAGAGAGAGAGAGAGAGAGAGGAATTGCCCCAGTTCTGTTCTGTGGTTCTCCTTTAAGTGGGCCAGTTCCATTGCTTCTCTTTAGACTCTCTCTCTCTCTCTCTCTCTTTCTCTCTGTCACTCACTCTCTGTCTCTCTTCTCTTGCTCTCTTTCTCCGTCCCTCTTTTTTCCTTTCACTCTCTCTTTTTCTCTGTCTCTCTCTCTCCCTATCTCTCTCTCTTCCTCTACCTCCCCCCTCTGTGAGTGTAACACTAAAGTAAGGAGGCCGGACCTAGGAAGAGGAAAGGAGGAGGGGTGTGTGTGTGTGTGTGTGTGTGTGCCCAAGCACAGCGAGCAGTCTACATGCGTTCTCTGCTCCCTACGGCTTGGAGCTGCAGCCAAACGGAGCTTGGTTTCTCCTCCCTGCCGTCACTCCCATTCTCATCCTCAGCTCCAGGCAGAATCGTTTCTCAGGGATCCGGACGGAATGGCTGGTGAGTGTTCTGCCGGAATGGGGGAGTACTCTTGGACCTGTCGTATAGAACGGCTTTTCTTTTACCGTAGCAGCATTGTTAAGAACAGCAATTTCTTCTATATGTTTCTAAGCTGTGTTTCCAGGTTGTGTTTGGAAGTGCTTGGTGAACAATAGAAGGCTGTTGCTATTGGAGGCTGCCCGGCGCTCTAGTAGTGCAGGCAGCAGGTGACAGACGGTGAACGGATGAATGAATTAGGGCCATTAATTCCCCTCAGCATCCCCTGCACTGTCCTTTGTGTGTTTCCAGAGGTGGAAGCCTGCGCTAGGAGAAGGATCCAGAGCATGTCGCCTGGCCAGGCTCATTTTAATATCTCTGTAGCGTGAGGCAGCTTAATTAGAGGCAGAAATGTGTTGATCCATGATTGGAGCCTGACTTCACAAGATGCTTTATCTCTGCTCCTCCATGACTGGGTGGTGGCACGTGCTGTTGGCTGCAAGCATCTCTGAACGCATCTGAGCAAAGTGCCAGTGCAGATTTAGAATATGCAGCCAGCCTGTGCTGTTTGTCGACCGATGTAAATTGTTGTCTTGCTACTGTATGTGTGTGTGTGTGTGTGTGTGTGTGCAGATGTGTGTGTGTGTGCGTGCATGTGTAGATGTGTGGCTGAAACCTCTTGTAAATATTAGCTGACCAGCTTTGTAGAGCCCCAGGCGGGAACACGGGCTTGTGTTTTTCATGGTGATATCACACAATTTCATGTCTTCATGTCTCAATTTCAAGGTAAAATGAGACATTTTGGGACACTTTGGTTTTTGTATTGAGTTATCACACGATCAACATCTGGACATGACATTACCTTCATGACTCCAGCTTTATCTTACGTTATATCAGGAAGTGCATGAGAATGGGAGATATTTTAAAACCATCATGTGTATAAGATGGAGTATATTTTTAAGATTAGATGGATTTAACAATTGATCTAATGGATTTCCCATCAGCAATATTGTTCCGTATTCTTCCTGGGAATTTGTTGTCATTTTGTTGTCATTAGTTATAACAATGCTATTGTGGTATTCAATTAAATTTGGACGGACCATAGAGATATACCATTGTTTGTATTAACCATAGATAGATAAACAGACAGATAAATAGATAGGCAGGTGACAGATAGATCATATACACAACCTGGTGTATGGAATCAAACTATCACTGCATACCAGTATTGTGAATATCATGTTCGCTTGTGGCTAGTGTTATTGTACCTGTTTGAAGACGGTGGATTCCAAATTCATTGTAGTCGTGGAATATTCAGAATACTTTTCGCAGCTAAAATATTTTCTTAGGGCTTTACAGAAAAGCTGTAAAACAATGTAAAGAATATATTACATGTAAGCATATATTACATTTTACACGCATTAAATGTCAATGGTGTTAGCTGGTGTTACAAGATATGAGTGATTCTTTATTAGTCACTTGCATAATTACACAAGTGTATCCTGAACCACAGCTCCTTTTATGACTGTGCAGACATTATCACAAAAGTACAATATTAAATTAAACACAATTAAACACAGTGGGACAGTGTAAGGTGCAGATTTGATGTTGTTTCTTAGTGCTTTAACATTCTAAAATGGACACGTGAATATATTTATACATGATCAATTCTGTATTATTGCTGTAACAAAAATTTGTCCAGACACCACTCTATTATATCAAATCAAAGAATGAATTATGAATGTGGTTTCTCTTTGGGAAGGGTACGCTTGGCAAGTGGGTGATCATTCTGTGTATATACACACACATTGACAAAACACTAAGGTTTTAAATCTTAAATATATAGATATGGAAAAGTACTTAATCTAAGGGTAATTGTAGTTGCTTTAGCAAAAACACTGGACTTTTACTCAGTCGCAACTTGAGACTCACTGACAGATGAAGTGCTTAACATTGATTATGTCATTACAATGGCATCTGTCAAAGGGTGGGATATGTTAGGCAGCACATGAACAGTCAGTTTAACAGTCAGCTCTGGAAGCTGATGTGTTGGAACCAGGAAAAACAGCCAAGTGTCAGATTGTGTTGCTAGAAGACTGGTCTTGTGGGGTGTTTGAAGGATACGGTGGTTAGTGCCTACCAAAAGTGGACCAAGGGTGGACAACCAGTGAACTGGACCATGGATCAATGGAAGAAGGTCCTGGTCTGATAAATGACATGTGGATGGCCAGATGGATGTGTGTCGCATACCTTAGCAATAAATGCCACTAGGATGCCCCATATTTAAACATTGCTGCAGATCAACTACCCTCCTTCACAGCATCGATATTCCGTAATGGCAGTGGCCTCTTTCAGCAGGATTTTGAACGATGCCACGCTGCAAAAACTGTTCAGGAATGATTTGTGGAACAGGACAAAGAGTTCAAGCTGTTGATTTGGCCTCCAAATTCCACATTCCGCAGAAATCCAATCAAGCACATAGGATGTGCTACACAAAGTAGTCTGAAGGTGTGCTAAGTAGAAACACGGGCACTCTGTGGATTAGAGATCTTAGTGAAGACGATGCTTCGACAAGTCTGTGTTGTTTTGGTAACACTATAGAATCTGCACAACACGAGGTGGGAAATGTATCATGGTTGATCTACATATGTCTGCATAAAGCTCAGGTTCACACTCTACTCTTACTATACTTAGATCATAGTTAGCATGTGGTTGACTCTCAGGCTTAGGCCAGCCCCAGGGTGTAGGCCAGGGTTACGACTGGCCTGCTATGCAGAACGCCTGACTGGCCATCATGGCCTTCACTTGGGAAGCAGGTGGATTAAATTGGGTGGAAAGGAGCCCTACTGAAGAACGTCCGGGCGCTTTCTTCTGCTTGGGTGTTCAGTGGTTCTTGTTGATCATGCCCTCTTGCAGACTGACTGTGCCATTCATATGGACTCAGTCCAGTGTGTTACGTTGAGTCATTCCAGTCCAGCTGCACAAAGAGAATTTGAGTTTCTTGAGCTCCGTCAGAGTGTTATCTTGCCAATGTTAGTGGAGATACGTTGGTGCATTTTAATGGCCTCCCTATAGGCAGCCTTTTCAGAGCTGTCCTTCTTTCATGTCTCTTCCCTTTTTTTATCAGTACTTGAGTAAGTGATTGTGTTATAGAGCCCTTTTTTGATCAGCAGAGAGGAGTGCTGTTACCAAGCAGAAAGAATATTTCTGTTAGAAGACTGAAGGAACATGAGCAGTGTACGATTAGGCTTTGAGCATGTTGGTTTTAGCTGGTTATTACAAGGTTCATGTCAGTTTATTTGTCATATCTTGAAGCACATGATGATAATCCTTGGCTTTTGACATTTCATTTAAGTCTTAGTTCCCTGATTGCGGAATGAATAAAGTACACATTCAGAGTCAAGCAGCAGTACTTTCCAGCATTTCTTCTTAAGTGTTGCATCACGTATAGAATAAACTTTCAGAGCAATATTAGCTGTGACCCCACCCTCACCCTCTCTGGCACTTTAAAATTGTGTGTCTTTCTCCAGAGCATTACCAAAATAAGCTGCTTTTGGAAAAGAGGCTTGCGAGTTTTAAGACTGACCTTGTCAATAGTTGTGAGATTACGTAAGAAGCTGTCTATGAACTTGAGGAAAGCAAGAGGTGCTGGAATACAGTAATAAGCTCAGTCCCTTGGGCCTCTGAATAACTCTATTAGAGAGCTGCTTGTTTCAGTGAAGTGAGAAAATACTGGCACCTTCAACTCAACCAATGGTATTACTTGGCGAATGGACATATTTAAATGGGTGATATAGTAAAATATGTACACAGTTTCACCATTACGCCAAATCTAGACAAGGCTTCTTTGGTGTCTAATGGCGAAGCTAATATTTGCAAAATGATGTGACCTAGCTAAAAACACTAGATGCTGTTTAATTAAGTGTCAAAAACCACAGTAGTGTGCCTATTTAAGTGTGTGTTAATTCATGTCTATGTGTGTTTGGTGTTAGCTGATGGTTTGAAGCTTTCAGTACTATTTTCGCATACATTAACCTTCTAGCTGCAGGGCAAAACATAAGAAATAAACTTCAAGCACCAAACATGTTTTAGTGTATGACGAGGGGAAAAGCGCACTTTTTGATCATGATTTTTTTATTCCTTTTCGTGATAAATATATTTTGGAGTTTGCTTGCTGACAATTAAAAAGACACATATACACACACTTTAAAAAACGTGTTTTTTAAGAATCAGTTCTCAAATATCTTAATGGATACACATCAAATTAATATTTATCAGTTTGACATGACCTCTTTGTGTACGTTTTGTGCTGTAGTTGTTTTTTTCTAATATACATAAATAAAAGCTCTTAGTTAATTTACACAGCAGACTTAGTGATGCATCAGTCAAGTGCTTGGTCCACTTTTTGCGCCAGTTTTCAAATGGTGCTTCTCTTCAAAACCTGGCTGCGTTGCTGGTTTCCGGACACGCAGGCTTACTTGGCAGTCATTTCCTATTTGGAGCAGAGATCTCAAGGGAGGCCCACTTCCTGCCGGCAAGTGTGGGAACTGTTTGGAGGCGGAGTGGCCTGCACAGTGGCCTATCAGACTGAGGGCTGGGACATACTCACAGAGCAAAGAGCGACCTGCAGAGCCCCACACGGGTTTAATTACACACTCTCCAGCTCAACTTTTGAACGTTCTTTAATATCTAGCACGGCAAGTCCATATCATGTTGTTTTTGGCAGAATAGAGGCTGTGTGTTTGATGTGGCATTGTTTCCTTGTTTTCTTGACATTGTTTTAGTGCTACGCTGTTAACATGAACCCATGGGGTAATGTTAAAGCAAATTCACAATCCTTTCCTTCAACCATCACAGCAGAAATAGGAATCTGACACAGAAATGACCTGCACGCTTTTTTACTCGGAAATAGAATGCCATGTTTTTAAATAGAAATGCTTGGAAAAGCATGAAGGGTGTGTTCAAGACACAGCGGATTGTTCCCTTGGGTGCTTTGAGGCAGTGCAACGCTCACTGCCCTAAAAGCACCAGCCAGAGGATTGTGCAGGGTTTGAGCTCAACCTTCTTGCACCAACATCTCAGAGTCAAAAAGAAGGAAAAAGAGTATATTTCAGCTTATCTCATTGACGTGATCCTTCATTGTCAGCTTCGTGGCTTAGTGGGATCATGTTCCATCGCTACGCTAAGCAGTAAGTACTGCAAATGCATACTGTGCTTATCTTGATCTCTGTGGTTCTGGCAAAACATGTGGATCTGGTTAACAGTTTAGGAGGCCATGTATGATTTTTAGCTGTTTTTGATACATGGGGCATGTCAGGTTAGGATTTAGATTCAGATTCATTTTCAATATTATATACTGCTAGCTTACTCTTGGCTTGTTTTTTCCTTTTGCCGATATTTTCTTTATACATATATGGATTTTAAGACTTTTTCGAACAGAAATGCATCAAAGTGTTATGGTTCATATTTGAGTAATTGGTCTGCTTTGAAAAAAGGGCTTATGGATGAAATATTGTTTTAAAATACAAACTGTGAAAACAAAATGTGAAAACTTTTTTACTACCAAGACCAAAAACCATGTGTTTTTTTATTTACCTTTTTGCTTTTAATGAATGCATAGTACATTTACTGCTATTTAGCCCCAGATAATTTGGCTACCCTACTTACAGATAAGGAAGTTTGACCCTGGAACAAACCAATTTTGTAGCTCTCCTCACCTAGCCAGAGTAGGAAACTGTTTCCTACCAGAGTAATCTAGAAGCTTAATTTAAAGATGACAGGTTAGAAAGCTTACCATGGAGATACATAAGTTCTCAAGTCTGTTTCTAATGTGTTGCTGTAGTCATAGACATGTCTAAATCATGGTCAAACTGACATCTTCCTGTGAATCATGGCTGACATGCTGGTGCTTTTCTAGAAAATGGACTGACTGTGACCTTTACAAAAGGACCCATATGTTATCTAGGTGTGTCCCAACCTTGGCGTGTCATGTTCTGTACTGATGAAGTGTGTTATGGTCAGTATATTTTCCTGCAGAAAGGTTTGCAATGTTCCATGTTTGGTTGTTATTCTGAGTCTGGCCTTTCCAGTACTGTTACTGGAAAAGGCTGCACAATGCAAATGAACCTTAGAACCAAACATAGAATTTGTTTATTATTTGCTCTGTGTATTTGAATAAATGACATGATCCAACACACGTAATTCAGGGCAAATAATGAATGTGATATGAATAGCTCTGCAAAGCCCTCTCACTACAAAAAACAGTATCATGATGGAAGGTTTCTTTCTTTCAAATCAGCATAGGTTTACAGAAGTAATGTGTACATATAATCGTTGTCTGGCTGTATTACAGTAGTAAATTTTTTCCTCAGAGTCAGCATGTATTTCTGATGGATTTTAATATCACCCGAGTGTTTGTCATCAGTTGCTTGTGAATCACTCAAATGCACCAGGAAATGCTATCACTGTATTAAAGGGATAGTGTATTAAAGGGACCATATTCTTAGCTTTACCTGCATTTTTTTCCCTGATGTCCACTTATAATGGGTTTATATACCCAAAAAGTGTTGTGATTCATGTTTATGTGGTTTGCTACTGTGCCTTTAAGATTGATGTATGTAAATTATCACTGTTCTGATTGGCTGCTGTGTATTGTGTATCATTCAAATATAAGTTCAGGCTGAAACATAATTGTGTGTATGAGCAATTGTAAATGAAATCATTTTCTGACATCATAAAGTTTATTCATGTCTGTATGTGTATTGGAAATGCTGTGTGTGTTTAGCTATTGCATAATATCATAGCCTGTCCAGGAGGCTTAATAGAAATTGTTTTTTGTTGTGTTGTATCAGTGCAGCTGGGAGTTTGTGGGGGACGCTATAGGCTTTTCTTAGCTGTCTAAACTGTTTTGATGCAAAAGGTACCTTTGTATTTTGCTGAATGCTTCAAGGACAAGCACAGCTGACCAGCACTGCCTTAGCTTTAGTTTCAGCAAAACTGAGCACTGCACGCATTTAAGATCTTTTCTTTTTGTCCCTTTCCTGGGACAATTTTGTCCTGGGGCGAAATTTCCTAATCCATAATTTGATCTGCTAAGATTAATTTCAGTTCAGTGGCCTTGCCTCGGCTATTTAAGGCTTTTGAGGGGATTTAATTTTCATTGCCTGATATCACATCTCAATATCTGACGGTTTGTGGAGAAATTAAAATCTATTCAGTTGCAAGAGCTTTTTTTTTATCTGCCTTCTCTGTGTGTCGCATTGTGTGCTAATTGGAGAGATGAGCTCACAGCTGGGCTGAGGTCATCGCTCCCGCTTACCTGAGGATATTACCAGAGCCTTTTTCCCTCAGGCCGGAAGTCAGCCATCTTTAATTCATGACTAAGAAGGAGTGAGTCACCAGATCCTGCCTCTGAGCATCTGCCCGACTCCCATGGCACCCTCTGTGCATTGATTGCATTAGGGCTGTGCAATATATCGTTTGTAAATCTTAGGGCTGTACTGAGCCTTGCAATATTGATACAGCAAAAGGCTGCTTTATGCAAGTCAGCCCTTTAATAATCACAGAAAATCCATTATATTCTGTGAGTGGGCATACTGAGCAGTGTTTCTCTGTGTTTTGATGAATTACAAAATTAATTTGATCTGACAAATGTAAATGAAATTGATTGAAGTAATGCAGGTGTCTTCCAGTAAGGTATTTGAATGCATTGGAACCCATATTATATTTGCAGTTATATACAAACATAATACTGGTATTGTCTACATATGATGAAGTGTTGATCTTAATGGTATGCAAGAAAGTGAGCCGGGGATTGCTGTCAAGTCTCCAGGTCTCTTGGCTATTTTTTTACTTCAACACTGTTATGAAGCTTATCTGTAGGGCCTGATACCCGAAAGGCCAGCTGTGTTTTTGCCTTCACAAATCCATCCAGTCAAAACAGCATTGTAATTTAAAAGTTCAGGCTAATTTCCTGGAAATGTTTTTTACCATATATATTTAGTAAAGAACAGTGAGATTTAAAGAAATGGACAGTTATGAACACAATGTTTTCCCCAAGGAATAAAGTTGTCATGCAAAAATTTTCTAGACATCATAAATAGTGGTCTATTCTTGAGGGATGTCTTATCATTTTGAAGCTCAACATTATGTAAGAAGACTGGAAAACTCACCACCATAATAGTGATTAAGTGTAGTAAGTGGTGTCTGTTAAGTTCTATGCAGTGGTAGCATGTTTGTGATGTATGTAGCAGTGTTAATGTTTTAACCTCATTATAACTCGGAGACATTTGTGGGGGCAATGTGTGCAGAGGACTGGGCTTGTCTGCTTTGGAACATTTTTGCTAAGCACATGTTGAGTTAGTGGTGATTTGTGAGTGAACAGTGTAAGGTAAGAGGATGCTTTAAAAAAACCCAAAATATATTATTGGATTTCAGATATTTGAGAAAGGTCTGCAGTAGAAAACGTCTGTCATTGTTTGACTGTGCAGTGAAAGTCAGATGTGTGATTCGGATAGAATGTGGCCTTTGAGGAAAGATTATGGTCCTGTTCACACATTTTTAGCTCAGATACATCACCATTTACTGCTTTGTCTATCATGCATTTCCAACCTACAGCTGGCCGTTTGTGTTCAGAGTTACTGCTTTCATCCATTCTGCCAAATAGATTTTAATCTCACAGATGCAATTCAGAAATCTCTGCTCACAGAAGCTGAACTCTCACAATTGCATCACACTTTTTTACCATACAACCACAGATATATTATAAAAATAAATATATTAAACCTGCATTGTCACTTCATTATTTTCAAATGTCATTCTGCTGAAGACATGACTGTTAACTGAGACCAACACGTCCACATGGCAGAAAAATGCACGATCATGCAATGCTTTCAAACTCATAAATTGGTTGAGTTATCTAGTGGTACGGTATGTTAACTTCAGATTTTATATCTTACGCTGATGTGCATTGACACACTATCTCATGAGTTGTTTTTCTGTAATATTCTTGTACTGTATATCATAAGTGGTCGCATGCCTAGACAGCCTCAGCCAGGAGTTTGAGTGGTGGGATCACTATGAGCTATGACCTGCCTAGACAGAGCAAATCCAACCTTATTATCTGATGTTGGGACTGGTACTTACACAGTTGTGTCACTTGGGAACCCCTGAATTGGCTTTCTGTTCTGGATCATTAGAACAGAATTTTATATCAATATAATTACACTTCAGCAACCTGCCAGGGAGTTTAAAGAACAGGGAAGTTTACATGATAAATATCTGACAGTTGTAATTATAAGGTGATTTGCTCCTCATATGGATTGACTGTATTAATATCTGGCAACATAACTCTATGTAATAGAACCTTTTGGCCACGCTCCCAAAATTGTATCGATGTATTAGGCCCAGCGCTCTCACTTTATTATAGTTCACTTTCCTGCATGCTTGCAACTTACATTCAAGCTGTTTGTGTTTCAGTAATGCAGAAATGCTACGTAATGTTGTGTGGAAGTTGCGTTCAGGAGAACAGTGGAGACCAACCTGCAAAACGGCCAAAAGTGTAGGGACCCACAGAAATGTTTGCAGCGTATACTTTGCCAAATCGGGTCAGGGGAACAGAGAAGAAATACTTACTAGAATTCATTTCTTCAGAATTAATAACAGCTTTTGGCTCTTATGCAGACAGGAAATTAGTGAGAATGGAATGGAGGCAGTGTGCCTCATGCAGTGATGTCAGTTAGTATTACATCACCCAGCTTATGCCTTTTATCCATAATTTGTCTTAGGTGCTTGCAGGAGCCATCTCTCTTAATTCAGCGGAATTAAAGTGCCTAGCTCAATATCACAAGCAAGTCTGGTGCACTTTCCTGCAACAGGATCCAACCTATGATGGAGCCATGGAGGCTTTCAGTAAATCTAGGCCTGCTGCCGGTCAGCATGAGGATGAATGCATGTCACGCCCACATTCTCATGAGTTTTGATAGGAATTTACATTTCACTCAAAGACTTATCTGTAGGCAAATCACACTGCACATGCTAATTTGACTTGCAGCAGATAGGAAGAAACAAGCCCATTAGCATGTCTGAAACAGGTTCAGAATTTTAGTCTTATGCTGGTGAAAATTATAGTCAATTTTCCTGTTTTAAACACAGTGTTTAATTAATTTTTATTGTTGTTTTCCGTTTCTGTTTCTTTTGCTTCTCATTCATTTTTTTATTCTTTTCCTATCCTACATTTTTATGTTTGTTTTACGTGTACATGATCATCATCAAGAAGTGTTTTAGTATTTTTCAGTCAGTCAATGACAGGTGTTCAAAATCAGTGACAGGTGTGTTTAATTTCTCGGTTTGGCATTTAGTACTTTAGTACTTCTCTTGGTACTAGTACAGTTTCTCGTGGCACGAACTTAAAGATGTAGGGCTTTTATTTTAACAGAACTACAGGCATTTGAAAAAACCAGGCGGTTCTAGTGTTAAAACAATTTGTTTTTAATGTGTCTTAATGTGAAAAGAACAAGCCCACATGAAATTTCCTACTTAGCAAAGTCTACTAAGTAGGAGGAACAATAAAAATTAAGAATAGTAGTTGTAATAATACATCTTTACCTTCATATTTTAAAGACAAAGTTGCTAATCTGAGTTTAAAATGAACTGAAAGTGATGCAGATCCAGTCTTTTTTTTTTTTTTTTGAACCAAGCTAATAATCCTCCACTTTTTTTTTTTTTCTTTTTTTGTAATATAAAATTCTTTAGTGCTAAATTATAATATCGCAAATGGAATTTACTGGGATGCAAGGGGAGCCACCTAAAATCTTCCCAAGGGCTCCAAATTTTTTAGGTCCGGGCCTGGCTGCACCCCTCCATAAATAAAGCTAAAATAGGATTTAAAAAATGATGTTCAAATCTATCCTTCTCATCAGTGGCGTAACAACATAGTCATGGGCCCAGGTGCGAAAATTCGATCCGGGCCCTTATTCTGTTTCAAATTTATCCTGAAGATGTTTTAGCTCTGATCCATGCAATACACATTAAGGGTGACTACAATCCTCTCTGCAAAGAACCAGAAGCACAGAGGTAGTAAATATAGATTGCAATTATAAATATATAATACTGTTCTACGTGTGTGCTGCTGTAATTTCTGCAGCAAAACGGAACAGCCTGAGATTTCCCATCTTGTGGCTGAAGGTGCTTCACGGCAGCCACGTACCTCCGCTCCGCTCCCTTTTTACTGGGGCTTTCTGCAAACCACTGCAGACTGCTGCAAACCTGTATTACGCACGTTTTTTATTTGATGGTTGGATTTTTTATGCGGGTCTGGGGTAGTGACGGGCCCCGAGAGATCACAGACCCATGTGCGACTGCATCTGCTGAACCTGCTATAGTTACGCCACTGCTTCTCATATATGTCCTCCTCTCCTATTCTCCTCCTCAGATCCCATCTGATGCCGAGGCTGAAGGAGTCACGGTCTCACGAGTCATTGCTAAGTCCCAGCAGTGCAGTGGAAGCTTTGGATCTCAGTATGGAGGAGGAGGTGCTCATCAAACCAGTGCACAGCAGCATCCTGGGACAGGACTTCTGCTTCGAGGTGAGCTTGTTGACCATTTCACTCGCATCCATGTTTTATCTAGTGCTTTGCCCTCAATGTGAAGGAGAACTGTGGTATTTAATCTGCTTTGTGATGGTAGCAAGGCTCATGAGACCACATGGAAGAGTGTCAGTATAGCACACAGCAGGCTTGGCTCACAGCAAAGTCACTGACCTATGAAAGGTCATATCTGTGGTTCACATTTGCATGTATGCCACCTCTGTGTCATAAACAAATGGCATGGCTCCTGTTCAGCAGGTTGAACTGCCATTCGGGTTGTGGGTAGTAACTTCTGCCTGCAGTAACCTCTGGCTCAGAGAGTGAGCCACCTCGCCAGCATGGATATTAGTAAATGATAAAATACAGTTCTGTTATTTGAAAATATGCACTATTTTATAGATTTATAGAGTTATAAAACCACCATGATTTTACATTGTTAAACATGAACAGATTTATCAGTTCAGTTGATATTTGTATTATATTGCTGATAGTATCCATCATCAGATATTATCAATATTCTGAATGCTTGCAAGTTCTCTCTGCAGACCTGTGGATAAATTAACCACAGTCAAACAAACCAATAGCATGAAAATATGCACCTTGAGAGCCTCAACCGCAAAATAAACGAGAGGTTTGAACACACAGTCGCTGTAAGTCTCACAGTTACTCTCACTGTTCATTGGTGATTAAAACTGGAAATTGTGTGGGCATGAAAATAAGGTAATTATAATATTCAGGTTTATGCAAATCTTATGTTCGCAAGATGAAAATACTTTTTCTGAAAGTCCACTCACTGAGCTACTCATTTAACCACATTTTTATGGGGCTAAAAAGGGGAAGAATGGGTCAAATTTGGACACACAATGTAATCATAATGGATAAAAAAGATGCATGTTTTCCTAAGCCTCAGGTACAGGGGACCCAGGCAAACTAACATCTTGCCGCATCAGTGTCATCCCGCAGAGTGAGTACACAGCGCGACACACCTGTCTGAACCTCCACTCTGCTTTTCCCAGTGGGTGCACCGTGGAGCTGAGCACCGCCAGACCAGCTGACATGGTCTCAGCGGCTGTTACACACCAAGCCAACTGGCTTCTGAAAATCATTGTTGGGAGGGAAAGGAAGGGAAAGAGACAGAGAGATATGGAGAGAGAGCTGCAGGGTCAGCTGAAGGGTTATTTACCTTTTGGTTGGTGTACTTCCTCATTTGCCCTAAAGCCGTTGTCCTTCAAGGTGGATTAAGAACAACTGACAGGTTTACACTTTTTTTTACAGTTAGTAAGTTCTATATGTATGATTGATGCTTCTTGGTCTGACAATGAAAAAGTATAGAATGTTATTCTTAGCCTATTCATTTCATTTAATGTGGCATGTTGTTAAATGATAAATGTTACAGTACATGATTGAGCTGAAAATTAAGTCAGTGGGTAATATTGTGAAGTTTTTGTAAGAATTAGTCAGCATCACGTGAATGCTTTTAAAGGGTTTATGTTCTTGGCTAATAATAATGTAGTATAATAATGTTATAAAAATAATAATGTCAGTGTTATTATTAGAGGTGCACCGATATGTGGTTTTCTAAAGCCGATGCCGATATTTAGAAGTCAGGGTCAGCGGATGGCTGATATATGCTACTGATATTTTTTTGGGCCTATAATATTTTCCCTCTGTTTGTGTAGTAAAATGTCACACTAATAATAGCAAAGAATACCAACATTTCTCAAATTAACATTTATTTAACAATGACTAAACATAAATATAAACATAAATGACATAAATAAAATGGTAATTTCTAAATATATAATATATAACATTTGAACTTAGTGTAAACTAAACGGCGTTTTCAAGTTACAATCTATATCTGAGGGAAGTTAAAAATTTAAACAATTCACAAAAGAGAGTGCAAATAATCTTTAGTTTTACCTTTAGCTTCTTCACCCCACCCATCCCCCACTGAATGTTCTTGGTGTTCCCAGTTTAAGAGCTGCAGGTTGCTGTGCAGGAAACACAAATGTTCATAATATGAACGTAAATTCAGCTACATTTCCATATAAAATGTAACTGTATAAATATAGAAAGTGCGTCTTGCGATGGTAAAATTCTGCTGTACTGGCGGAAGTAGCCAATTCAAAAACTTTTTTTTTTCTCCTGGCTGCTGAATGGCTGAATGGCTGCAGAAGCATCAGCATGGATTACGTGTACCGCAGCAAAACCGGGCTGTCTGCTGAGATGCCTGAAGACCGGTGTACTAAACCCGGATATCAGCCGATGGCGATATCGCAAATAATGCAAATATTGAAACTCTAGTTATGATTATTATAGTAATTCTGTGTCTTATTTATAATGTCTTTTTCAGTTTCAAGTGTAAATCTCAAGGTGCTGCAAAGATAAACTCTGCTCAGTGTTAAAAGGAAATATAAGGGATACATAATAAGAATTTACTAAAATTGCAGTGGAAATCTGTGTTGCATATGGCCTGTATTGCAGCGTTATGTAAACAACAGGAACCATGTAAATACCCTTTGTTGTAAAGGAATTTTGTACCAGAATGCTGCAGCGTAATTATGCAGGATTGTGATAAATAGGGGGTTTAACTTAAATTGCTTTCAACACTTCTAAAAGAAAAATCAAAAGTAAAATTTTTGATTAATGTTATTTGCATAGTTCCTGATTCTTTGATCAGAAGCTTGATTGGAAGTTTAAAATGCCAGTTTGGGCTGTTAAAAAGCAAATCAGGTTTTACAGTGATGTACTGGTTGTGTTCATTTAGCCAACAGCAGAATGAGGTTTGGGTTATGAAACAATAAAAATTGTCAGAAAAAATGGCAGTCAGCCAGTTTGGCTGTTAAGAAATGGACTTGGCCAGAGTTACTTCTAGGAGTTATTCGTTTCTCGCTGATGTTAACTGTTATGTTGTGGACATAACACCTAGACGATCTTTAAAGTATAAAACCTGATGCAAGCTTATTTTCTTGCCTTGTGCGGTTTAATTTGTGCATCTGAAGACGTTAAAAAGGCGAACTTTTTTAGCCGCATGTCACCTTTTTTCTCACTGCCGCTGTTTCTAAGCGACTGGACTACATGGAGCCTTTTCCCTCCAGCTAATTAGAAAAGAATGCCTGATAAAAGGCTTCAGCTACAATCCCTGCTGTCTCTCTCTCTCTCTCTCTCTCCCACCCTATCCCCCTCTCTCCTTTCTGTCCCCTCTCTCTGATTGCATTAGATAAATGCATTTAATCGGAGTGGATTCTGTCTATTCGCGTTATTTGAGAGTTCTATTCTTCGTCCAATTGTTATTAGTCTCCACTCAAGGGAGCTCTTCTGTGCCTGAGAGCTGAAAGCACAATGAAAATCGGCTGATCTCACCACTCACCTACAGCTTGTGAGCCTAATGCACATTGCCTGCTTTTTTGCGCTCCCTCTACAGTCTCTCCATTATGCACTCATCCTCCTGTCTGCTGTCTGTGAATGTGTAATTACAGGTAACTACATCAACAGGAAGCAAATGCTTCTCCTGCCGGTCAGCAGCCGAGAGAGAGAAATGGATGGAGAATCTGAGGCGAGCCGTGCATCCCAACAAGGTAAAGTGCACCACTTCAAAGCGCTCCGGAGAAACTCTGGAATGGACTGGCTTTGAGTTCCGTGGCTCCTTTCATTTCATCATGTTCTACTCACTGATTCATCCCAAAGTCAGACATGAGACCCAGCAGAAGATGTTAAGTGGAATTCATGGTTATCTAGGTCACTTTCAGGACTCTTTTTTAGAATAGCTTATAATTTTTATTTTATATTAGCACCGCCAGAGTTATATTTTTAATCAACTTCCAATCAATTCCACTGGCTTAAGCTCAGCAGCTTGCACACTGTATGTTCTAATGGTAGAATCTGTGATTGTAGCCCTCCTGTTCAAATGCCGTTTAAAATCCCAGTGATGTGTCATGGGTTTACATGCTTGTAACAAGGACCGCAAAGGCAAAATGAACATGAGGTGCAGCAAATGCAAAATGTTTCTCTGCATAACCAAAAGAAAACATGCCTCCAGGACTATCACACCTAAAACATCCAGAGGATGTTCAATGGCTTAGAATTAAATGTTTCGTTTTCTTTGCAAGCACAAAGCAACAGAAGAGTGATACAGAATTTTACTGTTTTGATCAAATTAAATGTCTTCTTGGGTTATTATCACTTTTTTCTTTTTCTAACTTTAGTTCTATTTTTACACAGAAATCGTCCTATTGACCTCTACAATGGACGTGCTGGGAAATTAAAACGAAAAACTTATTCAAATTTACATTTAAGAAAATCACACCAAAAATAGATTTAAGGAATTTTTCTTTGGTTCTCAGAAGGATCTGATAAATAATATATTATAGTCCATTTACCAAAAGACTTCGACTTTAAAATACATGCATTCAGGATGTTAAGCTGGTGTGTACAGGTTTCCACACCTCACTCTTGTAACTTCAGATGGATTTGGTCAGTCTGATAAGTGCTCCATATAGTTTCAATTAATTATGTCGATTAAATAATCATTTGAATCTTTTAATCATCACATTCTTGCATTCTTGATGCTATACAGCTTTTAGTCATTTTAGATTCACTTACACTTCGCATCCTAGCTTCCAGCTAGTTATCCAAAATCTGCAGATATGTAAAGGATTAACATATTAAAATCATCTTAAATATTTATTTGTAATTAAATGAGCTTCGTTTGGTATTATTGCAAAAAACAGTTAGTTTAACACTGAATCCCAATATGTGTACATTAGTGCACTTTAACGATTTTGGTTTGGTTAGTTTGGTTCAACCCCACCCCCCATTCTTCCCTCTCTTTGTGAAATGACCTATAAGAAAGTAACCTATAAGGAAGGCACTATAATGCATTTATACATGAATCAATAAATGATAGCTGTATTGCAACTAGACTGTACAGTTTTAACAAACATATAGAGAAGTGCCTAGGTGAGAACCAGAGGAGGTTATGTTTAGCTGTGGCTTGGATAACCTTGCAGCTGATTGCAATTCTTGTTACATTTGTTTCATTCAGGATAACAGCCGTCGGGTGGAGAACATGTTAAAATGTTGGATTATAGAGGCCAAGGACTTGCCAGCTAAGAAAAAGTATTTCTGTGAACTGTGTCTGGATGACACTCTTTACGCACGGACTACCTCCAAACTCAAAACAGACAATGTTTTCTGGGGCGAACACTTTGAGTTCAACAACCTGCCGTCAGTCAAGAGCATCACCGTGCACCTGTACAAGGAGACGGATAAAAAGAAAAAGAAGGACAAGAACAATTACGTGGGCTTGGTGAACGTGCCTATAGTGACAGTGTCAGGGCGGCAGTTTGTGGAGAAGTGGTACACCGTCAGCACCCCGAACCCCAACAAGGGTAAAGCACCGGGTCCTATGGTGCGCATGAAGTGTCGTTACCAGAGCATGAGCATCCTCCCCATGGAGCTGTACAAAGAGTTTGCAGAATATATTACAAACAACTACATGCTGCTGTGTTCTGTCCTGGAGCCAGTCCTCAGCGTCAAGAGCAAGGAGGAGATGGCCTGCGCATTAGTGCACATTCTCCAGAGCACCGGCAAGGCCAAGGTAAGACATTTAAATGCATTTCTTCAAAAAAAAAAAATCATGCAAAGCCTTTCCAAAATAACTGTAGAATATAAATAGACTATACATGTATGAAAACTATGTGTGGCGACCGTGCATATAAACTGAATTTTTTTTACTTACTGAAAAAATGCTAACGGGCAGTTTAAATTTTCATCACTGTGAAAAATAAATCTCCTTCTTTTTTTACATAATATGAAAATGCCATCAGCCGGTTACACTGAATGGCAAATTTATGATGCATTTGAAGATGAATATAAGTGGTCCAAAGCTTCTTAAATAAATTCTCAAACTGAAAGTGAAAATGAATCTGGAATCATATTCCATTCATTTGCATTTCAAATTGAGAATAATCTTTCTGTCTCCTGTGGAGTTACAAATATATTTGGATATTGGTTTTGTTCCAGCAATGATGAAGTGCATTTGTCTCAATGGCGTTGTGCAAATTTTAGTGAGAAACTAGAGAGAGGTGTATTTTCATTGCTATTCTTTAACCAGTTCATTTTGACAACGCTCTGATCACTAAATGCAAAAAAGGTTTGATACTGAACATGCCAGATACATTTGATTGAACTACTGAGATGGTAAGGAGGGCCACAGAGACTACATTTGCACGGGACCTAGGAATAGGTGCGGTGCCCCTGGTTACAAACAGTGGACCAAGTATAAGTGCAGTGCCCCTGGTTACAGCCTGCGGCTCTTTGATTAAAATCATACCTTTCATCTGATTAAAGAGCTGTGCTGAAACCTCTGCTGCAGGACGGAATGCCAAGATGAATGGGCATGACTCAACATTTGTTTATTTCTAGACTTATTTATTTGTTTCCTTCCTTCCTCGTTGAAATATTTCTCCAGAAGAGAGCCAGCTCAGCAGCATGGCTCCTTTTTAATAAGTACTTTTATTTCAGGTTGAATCTGAAAACTGAAAATGTCCTGGATGTAGGCCGTGACCTGATGTAGACATAGACTAAAGTATACTTCTGAAACATACTTTTAATAGCATATTGATATACCTGTTGATATGCTTTACTTCTTCTGCAAGTGGAAAGCTCAGCAGAATCTGCCTTGATTCTAATCCTTCTGTCGTCCAATGACTGACCATATACAATGATCAATGGAACGAAACAATGAAGGCTGGGCTGCCTCTCCTTGTTTGATCATCGAAGGCCTGAGCGGCCTTATCGCCTTCATTAACTCGAGCGTGCGCGGGGCATTTGGATCAGATTGTCTTCATAAATCAGCTCTGAATGAGATGACACTGCTTACAAAAGCGTTCGGCCTCCCCCTGTGCACTCGTCTCTCGCTATCGATCCTCTCTCTGTCTTCGCCATTGTACTCTGCTGTTTGAAACATTACCCCTGCAGTTATGGATTTGAAGGAGTTTGTCATGTAGCCTGGTGTGGGCCTATCATATCGAGCTAATAACGTTATCAATGTACTGATTTAGTGGGCATGTCCCATTGCCTTAGTGGTGACTTTTTAACCAGCTTTTACTCCAAGTACACTTTATTGAAAATGCAATAAATACAAAGCCTTTTTGTTTTGCACATATCTTAAGATGCAGCATTCAGTATTAAAAAAATGTAAGTATATTGATATTTTACATTTTGCACATTCTATACAACAATTACATGGAACATTGTTGTCAATAATTGTTCATTTTTAACTAAGATTTCATAAACCCTTTTTAAAATGAAGCAATTTAGATTTGAACTTTAATTTAGCCAATAATCTATTCAATGCACTCACCATTCTGAACTCAACAAATAATTCAATTTCTAGGTTTCTATATATATATAGAGAGAGAGATAAAGATATAAAAAGATAATATTTAGAAATAAATACAAACAGTTTAGGGCAAAATGTACGTATAACCATTAATAACTCCTGCTACTCATGTTTACACAATTTTCCCTCTTATTTATAGTCATTTTCATAGTGTTATACTTTTATTCTCTCTTATGTGGGGTTTGCCAGAGGAGGATTTATTATGTGGAGACACTTTTGAATAAAAAGTACTCATTTGGGTCTCTTATTCTGTAAAGCTGCTTTGTGACAATGCCAGTTATAAAAATTGCTATATAAGTAAAATTGACTTTACTTGACATTGCTGTTGCTGAGTTTTCTCTTGACGTTTTTTGAACAAAGAAACCAAACTTGATGCTGTTTGTATCCATTAGTAATCTAAAAAGCTGTTCTGAGAATTTGATCACACTGTAAACTGATTTGCTGAATCAACCATTCCAAAAGTTTCCTCAGTTTATTACATCTAAATCATGTACATTTATTAAATCGACATTAGTGACAGGTAGGTGATTAGTTCTTATTAAACTAATTTAAATTTAATACCTTTCTAACTGGTATTTTTTATAGTGTAGTTAATGGTTTGGAGCGAATCCATGAATGTCTGAGTGATTTACTCTGCCTTTTATAGTTCATTGTGTTGTTTTGCTTAAACTCTGTTACCACTGACTTAAAACAAATGGTCTTTTGTGGCACGAGTTTGCAAACAGCTCCTAGGGTGTAATTTTAAAGCTGCACAGATTGGCCAACGGCTGTCTTAGCCTATCATTAGCGCTGGACTAAATTGGGTCAGTAAGGGCATGGACTCTCATTATACAAGGCGAATTTGGTCAGAGAGTATATTGAGAGTGTATTGTCTCTCATTAGTAGAGGCCGTAGCTGATCAGTAAGCGTATTGTCTTTGATTAAGCAGTCACCTTTTTACTATAAATAAGGTCAGCCAGGGTCTAGCCTTGCTCCTCGCTTGCAGTGGCTCCGGTGATGGCCTTCCTGTTTTTGTCTGAAGTAGCGGGACGGTATGCACTCGCCACTGAGGACAAGCTGCAATGCAGGAATTATGGCTGATGTGATGTTGGCTGTGGATTGCTGTACCATGACCTGTGCCGCATGGATCAAGATATTCATTTTAAATATTCAAGTATTCAAAGTTTTAAATATTTGAAATATTCCAATGTTAATTCCTGAATGTTTCTGGGACAATGGGAGGAGGTGTAGTACCTAACAGAAGCCTACACAGACAGTAGCATTGACCTGGAAGTTTCACATAATTCCACCATTAAGTCATCTTTGAAAAATGCCCAGAAATGGGAGGGATACTTTGCACTTGGTAGGAAACACCATGGTAATAATCTCAACATGGTTAGCATTGGGATCCTTTTTACACTGAAACCTTGTAGACAGACTAACAAGAATGAGGTATTACAACAATGGTAGTTTCTGGTATAAAAAGATAAAGGAGGGGTAAAATCCTCTTTTCCTAACATTGCATAGGAGAGAGACAGCAACCTTGTTTATTATTGACCTACTTTTCATATTTCATAAACACTTGTATTTGGTGTGGTGTAATTTGATCGTGGGAGACCGAAATGTTGTGTGTTGATATTGTTTGGTGTAAAATTTCATCATTTATTTCCTTTTTAATGAAAGAAATAATATTTAGTGTACAATTAGGCTTTAATAATATTGGTTTAAAATTACAGCAGGCATTTGGAAATACACCATTCAGCAAATTTTGTGCTTTTAGTGTAATTGATGCTGCTTTCCAAAGTGGGTTTTTCAGATAATCTGAAACACAAAGAGGCTTGCCTACGTGAAGCCCGAGAACACACAGCTCAGTGCACCAATACCATGAATCTGAAACCAATTACAAGAAGGACAACTCTGACACAGGATTAAACAATTATTGTGTGTGTGTGTGTGTGTGTGTGTGTGGAGTGGGTATTGATCAAGCTGGGTGGGGGAAAGGGTGGTTCACTGAATCAGTTCCCTGTGGAGACCTGATGGAGTGTGTGGAGTGTGTGTGCACAGCACGAAAGAAGGTGGGGGTTACAGCCGGTGCCCCCTGCTAATGAGCTCTTATTCATGCAGCCATTGCTGGAGGCATCTCACTGGGGCACACACCGAAGAGAAATGGTGTGTGGGTGAGTGTTTTCATCAGTGTGTGCACAGGAAGTGTGTTTGCGTGCAGAGTCATTATTTAGCAGGCCTGCAGGGGGGTTGGGGTCATTAGTCAAGGACCTGGAGGAGGGACCGAGGCTCTTTTCTAACACACACACACACACACACACACACACACATATAAACACACAGATTCACATACATACAAATACACTGTCACTGACTTTAACAATGCAACAAAATGTATTTTAATGAAATCCTCGAAAATCACTTCTTTAATCTTTTACTGTACTTAACTGTAAATTCTAGCACAGGGGCCTTTTGGTAAGGGAATTATGATTCACATTTTATTCTATAATATATTGAAATATATTTTTTGTTGATAATTATTATATGTGTAATTCATACTTTCACCATGATATGGTCTTGTTGGGCCAATATACTGAAGGAAAATGATGTTTGGCTGTAGAGCTGCACAATATGAGCTGCATATCAGTATTGAGGTTTTACTGTTATATAAATTGTTATTTTAAAGGGCCCATATCATCACTTTGCGAAAAGTCTGCAAATATTGTATGAATTGGGACATTTACTCCCCATCCACACAGTCCATAGATCTTACAATAAGGCACAGTTTTACAGATGAATGTGTATAATGTTTATAATGATGTCGAATGAAAGATTTTGTTGTGTACATGTGCACGTGATCATGCATTTTTTCATGTGATACCAGGGTTTTTTCATGGGTTGTTTCAGGTCTTTTTTCCTGTGAGAGAGGGTAACATATATTGTAGCTGGGCTGTGTGCATGCCCATATTGGCCATAGTATAATGAACTAGCATGTGGGATTTTTGACACCCGGTGGCAGCTTTGCCAAATCTCTCAGGGATGGCGTTAACCCATTCATGGGATAATGGGTAAAAGCAACCTAATCTGTTAATATCACATTGCATATCATTCATTTTTTTCAGCTACCTCATGTGGCAGTTCCACAAAGAACCACAGTATAACATAAAGATATCTCCTGAAGCTACACCAAGTTATGTTTGACAAGTGCAAGCCCAAACAAAACCCACAATGATTGCATTGCCATGTATAGGGTATAAAATCACCTTAACAAGAATCGGTCACATTCAGAAAATCTCCTGAAAATGATGCCCTGCTAAGGATCATGTCTGATGCTGATTGCACAATGATATTCAGAGGAATTTTAGCGCAACACTGGTAGAATGAGGGAAAATGTATGAAAGAAGCTCCATCTAGCATCTGCACTTTCCTGAGCGAACATGCTCACAAATTCAAACCACAAATCACATAACTCCAGGAGACACTCAGTACTCAGTGTTTCATCAGACAGACAATAAAATATTAGGTGTGTGAACAGTTTTGCATTCAGATCTCAGTTTCAAATCAGAAAACTAGACAAAAATGCAGAAATAGCTGGGAGGGTTTCTTAGCAATTAAGATCGAATGCTATAATCTGCAGGAATGTCATTTAGTTGTTAATTTTATAACTTATTATTCAGCTTATTATTCAGCGGCAGCTATTAATTAATTGGTAACAAATATAAAATAAGTCATGCAGTATGAATATTCAGTGATTTCTGCTTAGTAACAGTACAAACGAAAATTAATTATGGCGGATAATGTGCTAAGTGCTATGGTGAGAAAGAGTGAATGAAAGCATGACTTGAAAGCCTTCTCTATACCTGATGTGTTAATCATTAAGCTGATGAGACCAACTTTCATCACTAGAGATGTTGGATTGGTTGTGTAAGTGATGTACAGCATGCAATGCTTTGGTAGTTTAAGTGAAGTGCTGCATGTTGCTACAGAGGCAGCGATTGTTGCTTTTTATTCAAATAATAACTTAATGAGTAGTGTAAGGATTTTATCCGTCACAGTAAAGATTTAAGTTAGTGACAACAGCAAATTATCCACATTAAAGGCCATTCCAGAGGAAAGTAGTTTATGCTGCCCCCTTAAAATCATGACAGAGCTCCAGAAAACTAAATGAAGAGTTAATTAACTTTATAATAAAACAAAAAGTTATTGATTTGCTGTTCAATTCCCCACTCAGGTGAGACACGTCTAGTGTCAGGAATTTTCATCTTTAGTGTTGCTCTGGAGCTACAAGGCTAAAATTGGGAACATTGCATAGCTAAAAACAGTAGTTTCCAACATTTTGAAGCCTGGCTTTTTTCTGTCTTTTTGTTCATTCTGATAGTACATCATGCATTGTCTAAAGAAATTAGCCCCATAGCTTGTTTTAGACACTGAATATGTCTTGGCTGATAAGCTCCAGTGTAAATTAGATTTTTCTAGAGTGCATTATTATAAGGTAATAATAAGTTTTACAGTTTAGGTGTAAAATTACTCACTTGTAGCTTTGTAAGGCCTGTCCTGTTTAACACTGCTGTTTTTATGTAATAAACCTAACATTTTCTTTTTTTTAAACCTCAATATGTGTTTTTATATCGATGACCTTCACATTCCTTGCAATCATGTGCCTTTGCATTCATGTTTTGTGCTCTGGGATGATGCTGGGGTGAAGCTGGTGTGATGAGATGTAATGGAAGCTCTCTGAGCTGTACTTGAGCAGGCTGCTCAACAGCAGGGCAGAGCTGCAGGAGAGCCAGAGCCGAGTGGAGCTCACTGCACTGGAGCTCTGGCAGCCTAATTGAATCCCTAGAGCTGAGTCCTGCCAGGGCTACAGAGCTGCAGGAGAAGGCAGGGTCTTATGTTATCTGTTTAGTGTCATGACTGCAAAATATTCATGTCTGTTTTGCAGGAATGGAGGTCTAAGGTGAAGTTTCATGAGGAAATTCAGTCTGTGTGTGGGAGCAAGAATGGCTGGACTATGAGAGAGCATGTGTAATGTTATCTAAGAACAGGTGCTGGATTTTGAGCTTAAAAAAAGTGGCCCAGGAAAACTACACTGTATGACTGTAGACTTAAACCTGTAGCCCCATTCAGTAGGCCTCAAATGACCATTCCACTGGCAAAACAAAGGTCAACTTGAACATTTTTATCTGATTGAGTAGGACACTGTTGTCTTTCTGTTGGTGAAATGTCATGAATCTGTGTTGAGCTGCTAGCAAGCAACGAGGCATAAAATTCACAATTCACAATTTTCCACATAGATAACCATGCTGGAATAAAAACTGCTGTGAATGACTGCCAAAATCTACTTTACCCCCATTTTTGTAAATTATACAGTTTAATCTTACAAATATACTTTTTTAGCATTGCTGAAAAGTACAATTCATTTGAGAGACCTCAGGAAAGGGGCACATTTAATTCATGGCTATTGTGAAAGCGGCTTAAGCAGTTTCATCCAGGATCAATAGAGGTTTCTGATTCTGATTCTGACAATTCAAGAGTGTATTAGGGGCCCCAAACTTAATTTCCCCACTCGACATAACAACATAACTTACATATTAATTTTCCTTGTGTCAACCATGACATTTAGTGAGACGTGTGACTCTATTTTGCACTGTATTCATTCAATACTCTTAATAATTCACCATATATTTTGTTAGTAGATAGAATCTGTAAATAACCTATAGGGAACCATCATAAAGTGGGATAAAGTGTGTCCATACTTTACTAGACATAATTGTATAATAGACTGATATCTATAAAAATAGTCAAATGTTTAGAAAGAATTCACTGCTGCTATTTCTAGCATTGTGAAATAGTTTGTTTGTTGTTAATAGTGTTAAGAGTGTGACATACTGTGTCAAAACCACATAAGCAAGTGTGTTTGAGATAACCTCTTACCCCAAATGTAGCATATTTGACAATGGAAAACAATAGAAAAGTTTTGTTGCCACCAAAGTGTGTACTTTAGTCTTTTCTTTTTTTTTTTACCACATTGTTGTGTACCAAAGAGCATCTTCATAAAATATTTGAAAATATTTTCCAAGCAAAGTAAAAGAACTCCAGGCATATTTTTGGATGTCACGATTAATGTTTGCAGTTTATTACTTTGCTGTTGCATCAGAGCTTCAAGGCTAAAACCAGACAGAAATACATGGGTGTAGTCCATTAGCCAAGATAAGTTTGATGCCTAAATATTTTATTTTGCATTTGAGCTACAAGGCTTACTGATCAGAGTTGGAATTGCATCATGTGTTGTCTATATTAGACCTGAAGCTCCAAAGCAGAGGGAAATATTTGACATGTCTTGGCTGATGGACTGCACTTATGGCAAGGAACATCTTTGTTTTTCACTTGGCCATCTCTCTAAGGGATATGCTGCTATATTCCCTTCAGAAGTGATCATCCCTTAAGTCATCGTGTTTATTCATTGCATCAGCCTTTACTGCCACCAAACTGGTACTGATTACAGCCCAATGCAGGAGCTGCATCCAGAGACACAGTGAGAATGAGAAAACGAAACAACAGATGAGAAAGTGAGTCAAGCAAATACAAAGAGAGAACAAGTCTGATCAGACCACAAGGCCTCCATTATCTCCCAGTCAATAAACCCTCACTGAGAGTGACTCATCTCTGCAAGCCATCCCAGACGTGATGCCTCTGTGCCAGCTCAATCTAGGACACCTGGATATTACAGCTGCAGTGCACCTCCTACCAGCAAATTCAAACAATATATTTAAAAAAAAACTGCATGACTCATGGTGGGCTTTCCTAATTTGTTCAATAACAAAGAACTGCTGTGAAAGGTTTGGATTTTCAAATGACATTTAGTGTAAATGGCTGCCCTTCCCTTTATGTCGACATTTAATGAGGAATAGATTAAAAGAAATCGTTACATTTGCATACATTATAATATTTTTGTGATTCATGGATTTGATTGATTAATAATGTAATATTTTTTAAGGCACCGGTATCCTATTCTCTGATCCATGATATGAAATTCCAGTCCAGGCTTTACTTTGTATATGCACCACTGTGATGAAAGGCACCTTCAGAAATGTTGACTTGCATAATTTTAGTTTAGTTTAGTTTGTTTATATGGCTGTTTTCTTTTTCACACTGATAAACCAAACTATCATTATTTCCATGCAGGATTTCCTGACAGATCTGATGATGTCAGAAGTGGATCGGTGTGGCGACAATGAGCATCTCATTTTCAGAGAGAATACACTGGCCACCAAAGCCATTGAGGAGTATCTCAAGTTGGTGGGCCAGAAATACCTGCAGGATGCTTTGGGTAAGCATGAAGCACCTGACCTTCTACAGGTCTCCTCTATACTGGCAGATGAATGAGGGGAGATTTTTCAGTATCTGTCTATTTCTTCAAAGTGTGGCTGATGAAAAATGCCCAGAGATTATACCATGGGCAGGACTATCCTGTCATGAATGTTCATTGCAACCTTCAAGCCAGTCCTTTGGTCAGTGATGCAGTCAGACCAGAGCTTACTGAATAAATAATTTGTTGGTTTTTGTGTTCTTTTCTTTTTACTTTTGCTCTAAGTACCAATGTTCAAAGCTCTAAATATTAATTATTGAAGAGATCATTCACTCCTTGAAGGCCGACTGGCCTGGACTTCTATCATGACTTCGGGATGCTGGGTGAGAAAAGAGAAGTGAGCTATAAAGCCCTCGGCAATGTTTCTCTCACAAGAGTTTGGATTTTTTTGTTTTGTTTTGTCTTGGTCTGGTATTTTGATTTTCTTAGAGATATTCTTTGATGCACGCCCACAAAATGACCACAGTTCCCCAATCTTGCAAGTATTTATGATGTATTTCCATTCTGATTCAGGTACTTTTTTCAAGCGCACAATAATAAAACCTACTGTAGGTAAATATTATGTTGTTTTGTGGACTAGAAAATACAATAAAATGAGCACAGCCTTTGAGCACATTTCTGCAGTTTCTTGTGGCGCAGTGCTGCATGTTTGTGTTTGTATGATTGTCCCAGGTGAGTTCATCAAAGCTCTGTATGAGTCAGATGAAAACTGTGAAGTGGATCCATCAAAGTGCTCCTCCAGTGACCTGCCTGAGCACCAAAGCAACCTGAAGATGTGCTGTGAGCTCGCGTTCTGCAAGATCATCAATTCCTACTGGTAGTGCACCCACCCACGACTGCCTTTACATTACACTGCACACATACTCCTACTACAATCAAGCCCACTAGTCCAATTGTTTTTTTTGCTTTGCTGGCAGGTCTAAGCCATTTAAGAGGTTAAAATATGTGAATAGGTGCACATGTCTAAATAAGAATAGATGCTAAGTTAGTTCTTACTAAATCACAACCATTCCATTTACATTTAGTCAACATCCACCAATAGCCTATGGTCATGTAGCTCAGTACACCTGATCAGCACTTGTTACTGATACCTAACGACACGAACCCTGACACCTGTAAAAGAGGTAAAACAAGGTTTGGAAGGTAAGGAGATTTTTTTTTTTTGCGAAATAAGAGATGGTTAGTCGCCAAGGTGCTCCTTGAAGAGGTGTGTCTTAGCCGACGTTTGAAAACAGCTAGAGACTCTGCCGATCTGATGGGGAGAGGGAGTTCATTCCACCATTGGGGGGCCAAGATTTAAGAAAGTATTTCAGATTCCAGATTTAAGAAAGTATTTTACAGATAACAACAAGCTATGTGTTCTTGACTGAATGTGGTCTATGGGATGCCAGTTTGAGACCATATTCTGCACCAACAGACATATTCATTAGCAATTCACTTCCAAAAGCTTTGTTGTGCTTTTCACTTTCTTGTTTCTCATTTGCATCATTCACAATCTTCTGTAAAGCTAATCCAGCCTCAGGGCTGTTATGGAACTTTGACAGAACACATCCTTTACATTATGTGGATATTCTATTAACTGAGATATTGCCATATCTCAGTACGCACTATTACTTGGAACAATATGTCTAATCCTAAAGGAAATTGCTTGAGTCCTCTGCATGTAACCCACTCACATAAGTACAGCAGCAGACTGCTGAGGATGGGCCCCAGGAAGTAGCGTGAGGGGACAGTACCTTGCTCAAGGGTAGAACCCATGACCTTCTGATCTCAGGGGCCGCTCTCCAAGAAGCAGTTCCATTTATTTTTAAGACTATGACTCGGGGTGTAAAAAAGAATTCCTGATGAATGAAAAAGTAGATTTCAAACACTATTTGGACTGAGTGAGAAACTATAGCCTCAAGCATTGCACACAGTTCTTCACCGAAATCATGCAGGAGTGAAGGAATTAGTCCTTTGTTTAACTGCCCGGCACATGACATTTTAAGACATTAGGGAATTTCATTTTTCCCTGCCTTTGGGGAAGATTTTAATATAAGTCCCAATTCCACATCACATCAGCAATCAATTCCTAACTGGGCCACCACTCTTCAGAACAGTCTTTCTGTTTTTTCTGTAAAACAGCCCGAGACAGCAGATTAGGCCTGATTAGACGCCTCAGCAGGGGTTCAGTGTTTTTACCATGCCGATGTGAAGGGTGAAGCAGGGCTAGATGAGGGAAGGGTAATGAAAGTGTTTAGGGAGTCTGTGCCATCCAGTGTTATTAACACTAGATTAAATACACAAAGTGACAAAGGTTCAGAGCAGCGAGAGAGCAAAGCATCTAGGGCAGGGGTTCGCAAAGTCTACATTCAAAGGTCCAAATCTGAATTTTCATCAATGACAAAGGTCCATACTTCTCTGTCCAATCATCTTTGAAAACTCTATTTTCTTTGTCAACTTTTCTTTTCCTGGACAATGACATCCTCCACACCCATTCAAACGCTTACTGAGGTAAAGTGTCTTTTTTTTA
>JBBMFX010000016.1:12389250-12403779 GCA_037832545.1 Rhabdalestes septentrionalis | reverse complement strand
TTTTATCTTTTTTGTTCTGGGGTATGTGTTACATTTCGTAATGGGTGTCCACACTCATACTGTATACGTGCAAAAGCTTAATTGTTTTTCCAGTAACTTGGGAGCTAATGAGTCTTTTTGCTTGTTTGTGGAACCAAACAAGGCTCTTCAGCTGAGTTCAGTGTAGCATTCGTCTCACAGTTGGACGAGGGGGCAATGGAGCAGACAGGATGAATTAATAGCTGGAGCGGAGACACTTGGGTAGTGATTAAATGACTGCACAGATTGTCCAAACTGTTTGTCTCAAGTCTGGCGAAATGAATCTTCATTAAAAATTGATCAAGCATTTCCCAGCAGGCTCGAAGTGCTGTTGTCACCTTCAGAAAGTTTTAAGACAACATCTAATGCCTTTCTGTCTTCTGAGCATTCGCCGGCATTGCAGGCGTCTGAGAGCTGAGCCAAATCATTAAAGTAAACAAACAAACAAAATGTTAATCAAACAAGCAGTCCAGATGCGATGCAATTAGCATGATTAGTTTTAAAAGATCTGCAGTTTACGTTGCAGAGTTTGCCTTGCAGTGTCCTGAGAGAGCGATGCCATATACTGACACTGGAGAACAGTGGAGGGGCAAAGTATTATGTTATATGTTATTCAGTACCAAATTAGAAAGGCTAATGCATTTTGACCTGTGACACACCCCCAGCCTGTCCAGGGTGTTTTTCTGCTTTTAACCCCATGACTCCCAGGATAGGCTTCAGCACCCCCTGTAACACGTAAGAAGAATAAGCAGCTTGAATAATGGATGGATGGATGTTAATGTATTTTCTTGATATTTTCACCAATGGCCTTCAAACATTTCTCTGTAAAGGTTTTTTTTTCGAATAGGCAGTATTGTGTATATGTGAAGTCATGGCTGCGTGTGTGTGGGTGTGCTTTATCTGGGTTTTAACCAGGCCCCGTCTCCAGTGAATCCCGGTGCTCTGGACCGCACTGCAGCTTGGTTGCTAAATATGAACGTGCAGTATCTGGAGCAGGAAGGAATTGACCCAGATCCCAGACACAGGGAGGACCTCCCAAACAAGGACGAGCTCACACAGACTGAAAAGGTAAAACTCGCAGCACTTATGTAAGTAAAACACTATGACTGCCTACGGGGACCAAGCACTGGGGCAGCATAAAATATGCAGTACTTGGTATTCTGTTGGTTTCTGTTTATGCACAAAATGTCTGAGCAGAGGACGCGCAGAATGAGAGGTGGTGCCTCATTCAAGCGTTTTGTTATTTTAACTGTGGCTTATCTTCGGGCAACTGGCTTGCCATATAAGCGTGATATGTATTCACTGCATCAGTCCATATTTAAACATATTCAATGATTTGGCAAAAAACCCACACAAAGCCTTCTCAAACCCTGGTGTTGGATTTTTGCATGTTTTTTGTCCTTCCTAATTGTGCTTGAGGATCATCACTTTATGCTCACATGCTTTGTACTTACATTCTTGATCTATTTACTTTGAAGGTAAACATTTATTATTTATAGCACCTGTTGTTGCATAGCATGTCTTTGCCCCTGTGTCCTATCCATCATCTTGCCCGTGGAAATATATCACCAGATACGATACAGCAGTAATGTTTACACTTATCAGCGTTCATGCAAGGTTAAACGTGGGTCACCAATGGAAAATATTTAGCCTGAATTGACCCTGTAGTAGGAATCTGGCCACTGCTTAAGGTTTAGAGGTTAAACAAAGAAAATTGTACATGGAATAATATTAGCTATAGTCTCTAACCTGGAAGACCAGTAAATTAGGAGTAGGTAGGAGCACCTAATAACCTGGCCAGTGTTTGTATAGAGAGCAGTCCAGAGGTTGAAGGCATACATGAAATACAGAAGGACTGGAGAGGGTGGAATTCTGATTACCCCAGAGTGCTCGTTTAGTCAGAAAGCAGGACATATTGGACTTAAATTGCTGAGCTGAAGAAGAGACAGAGAGAGAATGACAGCAAGGGAAAGAAAATGAGGCTTTGGGGTTTGCTGTGCCATCCTGCTCTTTAATGAATGATGAATCCGATGGGGCGCTTGTAACAGACACACCCGTGGGCTCGGAACGCACCATGGGAAGAACCTGAAGTCTTTGATGGTGCCATATTACCTCCACCGCACTCTATAGGGAGCGGCTATTAGACATACATCGAATGATGGGGGCACCTTGCCTTGAAGTTGTCCAAGTAATATTTAATTTTAACACTGACTTTTCAGTTGCATTTGGGGAAAAAGGCCTGCAAGGTTTTGCTAACATAAAACAGCTGTTTGCGAATTTGTTGGCTTTATTTATACAGCACTCAGCTTCATGTTTATCAAAGTGTATTTCTTGCTATAAAGAGCATGTTTTGACACTTTTGTTTTCCATACTCGCGTTAAAAGTACGTATTGAAATTCTTCTGGCCCAAATGAAGTTTAAACATCTGAAAGGTGTGAGCTGAGGAATGCTGACACCATAACAGGAGGATAAATTCCATTGGGTTTGCAGGTTTATTTGTTTATTTACTGCCATAATTTGTTGCATGTTGTAAGTTCGAAAACCCAATAATTATTAAACCTAGATGTCCCAAATTTATGATGGGCAGGGTAGATTGAAAAAAAAGACTGGTTTGAGTGGTTTGGTTTCAAAATACTGAAAAAGTGTGTTGGGAAATGCAGTTTGGTGCAATATGTTGATTTATTCTGCTCAAATTAGAGAAAGAAATGTTTTACTTTGTGTTAAATGGATTTTATGTAACAGTTGATGTGCATTCGTGAACGTAAATGCACATTGTTAAAGCACTGAGGATTTGTTAATTGTGCGTATTGGTTTGTCAGCTGTGCAGTGTAGCATTTACCAAGGCCAGAGATCTTCACCAAGGTCAAGAGTGTCTGAGATCAATATTTTTTTAGTCAATATTTAATATGTCTTACTTTAGTAGAGCTATCGCCCTTGTGAGTTCAGTTAAGTCATAATTTTGGTCTTAGTGTATACTGACCTTGTCTTTAACCTTGGTCATGTTCAGAATGTTATATACATGTCAGAATTATCCTAAATAGAGTCTAAACTCCAATTAAGCTTGCATGAATGTATGTCAGAAAAAAAGTAGGAAATTATTATACTATTAATCATTCTACAATTATATATTGATCGTATTATAATTGTCTGACTTTGTTTTCAATCTTTACCTTGTTTAACTAGTGGAGAAAAAGAGGTTTCATATATTGACATGAGATCATTCTTTTATATTCAACTTGTTTTAGTACGACTTTCTACACTGATTTATACCTACATCCTAACCCCTGGTTAAATTATGGACATTTTTATCAATGCAAAAAATGTCAGGAAGATACCAAAATTGGAGAAAAATCTATGTATGCACTCCTATGTACCCATGACTTCACACAAATATTCTTATTTAACTTAAAAACGGTTTTATGCCCCTCCATCCCCTCTGCCCCCACCACCCCCTCATCTTCACAGTATCAACAGGAGATAGTTTTGCTGCAGGAACGTCTGCGTATGTCTGCGAAGAAGCTGGAGGAGTATGAGTCACGTCTGCAGGGTCAAGATGAGCAGACACAGAAGATGCTACTGGAGTACCAGGCCCGGCTGGAGGACACGGAGGAGCGTCTACGCAGACAGCAGGAGGACAAAGAGCTGCAGATGAAGAGCATCATCACAAGGTGATGGTTGTTAGAATAATATTGATATACAAATCAACACAACTGTCAGTTGTATGTATCTATGTATATATGTAACAAATTAATGCAAAATTAAATAATTACTTCAAAAATAGTGTATTGCAAGTGCAATACCATTTGGTTTGCAAATATTTTAAACAAATAAGGAGCTTTTTATCAGCAATGTTCCATGTATCACAATTACATAGCTGCAGTTTAAATATTTCTGTAAATATTGCAGACTTAAACAAATATATAACACAGACCCATTTGCTACTGCAGGGCATTGGCCTTTTATTGAGGTTTTTTATAGAAATACAAGTTCCCCAGAGCATTATAGCAACTGAAATTGGGCCAACTCCCTATGAAAGTCTATGTATCTGAATGCAGTCATTAAAGTTAGTGTAGGTGTAAAGGTTACTTTTGGCTTCTGGGTTACTGCATGGTAAATTGGTCAGAGTTAAGTAAATAATGCATTAATGTGATGATACTGCATTATAATTTCATAGATCTATGACTATATAGGGCCAGCAAAGCGGAAAATCCATGTTTTTTGCCCATATAGTGTATATTGACTTGTGGGCATTTGTATTGTCCATAATTAGAGAGTTAGAAGTGTTTGGACAGAAGTAGTGTTTGCCTACAAAGTCTAGTTGTCTCAGCCCTGGTGCAGGTGTCTTCCAGCTTTGCACATTGAGGTGTTTTCAACCACACCTGATCCTACTAATCAGCTCATTAACCCTTGTGTGCTGAAGTGGTTTCTTAAAGAAGCGAATAAACTTAAGTTAGCTTTCAAAGCTATTTTGACAGCCATTTTGGATTTTGCATTCAATGATTATAAAGCTTAGGGTTCTGTCTTACAATGTTCTTTTTGCTCACGGTTGGATGCATTTCAAAGCTAAGACGCCGAATTTTCATGTGTCAGAGAAAGAAAATTTGTAAAGTTATTGCAATAGAATGGAAATTATTGATACAGAATGGAAAACAGGAATGTATGTTTTTGTGTGAAAAAAAGTCATTGGGAATTCAGCAATTCCTATTTTCCCTGTATAAAAATCGGTTATTCAAACACTGGAAATCCATAGCACCAGTTCTTCTGCGCATATTTCAGCTAAAACGAATAAAAAAGAATACCAAAAAAAAGATAAAACATGTTTTAGTTGATGTAGAATCTTCAGGTAAATAGAATCATAAAAAAACAAACGGCTAAAATATTGAGCTATATGGCTTGACAAGCAACACTGAGTTTAAAATAATCAAATATAAAGACGTAATTGAAGCGAGCCAATGGCCCAATGATAAACTTCCCTTAAGACAGGAAGACTGCAAGCCCATTACGTTCTGGCTCTCATAAACAATATATTGTTCCATCTAAGCCCAAATCCAGGGGTGCCAAACCTGTGACACGTTCCTGGAGAACCACACTTTAGAAGACATTGACATTTTCTCTCTTTTAACCATCTGATTTCAGCTCACAAAGGTTTTACTGACTCACTGATGAGTTCAATCAGGTGTGGTTACATGGACAAATTAAAATTACTGATAAAATCCATAAATCCATTACGTTTCAGTGAAAAAAGTTGATGTTTACAGTAAAATGTCAAATGCCCCAACCAGTTCGCTGATATTTAATTAAGTTTGCAGAACACTGTTCGTATCTCAGCAGTCAAATATATAATCTTTCCTGTACCTCACTTTAAATCCCTTGGGTAGGAACTGGCCACTGACAAGTAAACCCCCATTAGACCTGCTGCTCTGAGTTTCTGACCCAGTCATCCAGACATCACAGTTTGGCAGTGATGGCAGTGTTTAACAGCAGTGCAACACAGTTACACATCTGCAGTGCAAATATTTCTTGTAATTCTCAACTTAAACATTAATGTAATCAAATCAAATATAAAACCAAAAGTATTTGCCACTGACGGGGCGTTCGGGTTTTATCTAGTTTGTTATAGTAAAACAAGTTCCCCTCAGAGTCCAGAGCATGGTGGGCGGAACCATTATAGCAGCTGCAAAAGGGGACCAACTCCATATGTAAGTCTATGTATCTGAACACAGTGTTATTAAAGTCCCTGTTAGTGTAATGATCAGGTGTCCCAATAACCTTACTGCATTACAGCACGGTAACATTTTCAGCATTAGTGTGATGTAAATAATGCGTTAATGTGATGAAAATGCCTTAATGTGCTGTAAAACTATGACTGCTTAGGGCCAGCAAAGCGGAAAATCCCTGAAAAAACGTTTTTACTACTTCTAAATGTACAGAGAGCCGTGAGTCCATGAGCTGAATGAATTAAACAAAATCTATTTCTCAAAAGATCAAATTATTTTAGTTACATGCTGGAGTTTGCCTAGGGCTTCAACCCTATACAAGACACTGATTTTTTTATTCAGCATGTAGACCACTGTCATTATATGGATGTAGCAGTCTAATGAAATCTTTTCCTATTAAAATTTGATCAGTGAAGAATGTTGGACATGCTTGGCTTTATATTGGATTTTCCCATCTGGCTTGGTGTTCTAGTAAGTCTTTTCTTTTGGTCTGTTGCAGGTTAATGTCTGTTGAGGAGGAGCTGAAGAAGGATCATTCCGATATGCAGGCCATCGTTGACTCCAAACAGAAAATCATTGAAGCCCAGGTAAACATGAGATACAAATCAGACGGTTGCATTCACACGAGCTCGTCTTAATGCAGTTTCTACCTGGACCCAGAGGCAGCATTCCATTGCGAGTGAGAAATCATTTTCATAAGACAACATCACCCCCCGGTGTTCATATTGAAATCACCCCGAGGAGAGCTAGGTCCCTTTATGACTTTGGAAAAAGACTATACAGCAATGTTCAGGCCCGGGAAATTTAATGGCAGAGTGTTTCCTTGTATTTAGCTTGTGCTTTCTTGTATTATATGCTAATATATTTCCTGAGAATATATTCCTTCAGTAACATTTGAAATAAATATTTGTTTAATCCATTATCAATCTTAAGAAGGGGTGCAACTGGCTTTGCTGATTTTGATGTGATTATGTTGCTGTGCTTGGGAGGGTAATGTAATACATATACAGTATATTTCAATACAGATAACTACAAATATGTATTAAAAATGAAACTGATTCACTCCAGATTATTAACTACCAGTTAACTGAAATAAAAACAGGTCATTTTTGTAGAAACTGTTGCCAAGTTGGACAGGTTTTACATTAGGCTGTTGCTTTAAAAAAATCTTCACACCAAAAAAAAAAAAATCATTTACAAGACTAAACAATTTACTATATCAGAACCAACCTGGCAGTTTGACCTTCCATTAACATTAATGTTGAGAGCTAGCATTATTACTAGCTTAAAAATTACATTCCCAATGAATCTGTTCATAATTTGATCAATCCATAATTTGATTTGATTTAGCTAGAGGGTGCTCACGGGTCATGAGAAAGCTTTGCAGTATAAAGAAAGAAGGGGGAAAACAAGAAAAAAGGGAAACACATTCTAGCAGGATCTCACAAATGTGTTTATTTAATTCACATACTCAATTTGTCACCAAAACCCTTTGATTTTGCTTCAAATATATGAAAATTGCAATTATTATACCCTATACATTGAAGGGTTTGTGGATATCTGACCAGTAGCTGAGTGCTCTTGTACTGATGTTTCTTTCTGAGGCAGTTTAGGACTGTAGAGAGAACAGGTGATTTTTATGCTATGCACTCAGTGGCTCCGGTCTGTGTAGTCTGCTACTTAGTGTCTGAGCTGTTGTTGCTCTTAGATATTTCCATTTCTTGTGGCTCTTCAAAGCCACTAAATTCATTGATTGATTCTACTGTCTGTTTTTTTCTGTGAAGAAATTATACATTATGCATTACCGTTAGGATTCACTGTAAAACTGCAGTATGCAAAGTAAGGTGTTTCAATAGTGACAGCCACACAAATATCAAATTTATTAACATGTCATAGTTATTTTCACAAAAGAATTGAGCATTGCAATGTCTTAATAGATTAAATGAGCTTTTACTAATGTTCCATATGGCTTTTCCAACCTTGGAGGAGCAACTAAGACAGAAAATATTTGTGGATGAAGCCTGGAAAGCTCATTTTGCCAGGGATTTAACATTTTATATTTTGAGACAGGAACATTTGTTTGGTCGCTCATACTCTTTTCTCTGTCTCTAGGAGAAGCGCATCGCGTCTCTGGATGCGGCTAATGCTCGGTTGATGAGTGCGCTGTCTCAGCTGAAGGAGCGCTACAGCATGCAGACGCGTAACGGCATCTCGCCCACCAACCCCAGCAAGCTGCAGATCACCGAGAACGGCGAGTTCCGCAACAGCAGCAACTGCTAGCAAGGCCACAACACCCTGCGAGGGACAAGGGCTATGGGTAAAACCACCCGTGGAAAACAATCAATCTCTCTGGACTTTATCAACTTTAACTCAAATTTAAAAAAAAAAACAAAAAAAAAACAAGCTGTTAGGAGAAGTCCTTCTTATTAAGTGTGCAATGTAAAATCTTCTGTAAATGGCTATAGATTTCATAATGGCTTTGACAGATTGGTCTTACACTCTTGTTAGTAGACATGAATGGATAATTCAGTGAAGTACAAATAACCATGAAATTTAGCTATTGCATCAGCTCCATTTTTAAGTAGCCAGTATGGGTTGTTAAGTCGTGTCTGTTTTTTAGATGACAAGCAAAGACTTCAGACCGGAAGGATCCCATTGTGTGCGTTCATAGCCCTTGTCGCTAGGAAACACTGAACTCGACACTCGAATTGTTCATAAAAATGTGCATATTTGCTTTTCATTTCACATTTAAAGTTTCTAGTTTGCAGCATGTTAATACTACAAATGTATATCATTATTTGTCAAAGCACTTTTTTTTAAGTGTTTTTGATTTTGCATATTTTTTCTGGTAGGCGAGAATCACGAAAGGCAATCTTTCTTTTTTATACATTTGTACATTTTCCTGTATACATTTTTTTTGATGCCTAGAAACCTTTTTTTTTTCTTTTGCATGTCTCGCACCGGGGCTAACAGTAGCACAAAAACTTCTCTTTGTTACAAACCTGCTCATTGTAAGGGGAGACCATTCAACTCCACATTTGCATTTGTTGCATACTTTTGTATGTGCGTACATATGAGTCTAATTAGAGGTGGTCCGCCTCGTTGATGTACATAAAACATTCACTTTTGCTTTAATCGTCTCTTGAGAGAGGAGAGGTAAAAGGAAAGGCTTTTCTTTTCTTTTTTTTTCTTTGTACAGTGTATATTCCTCTTTGCCGTGTCCAGTTCCGCAGTGCTGTGTTAGAAGTCTAAACTGTTGAGCTATAAATTCAGGTGCTGCTTCTAGGCACGACAGCGCTCACTGCACACCCTGAAGCTTCCACAGGGCTTTTCCTCCTTCATGATCCGGCTCCCAAGCTGCGCTGTGGCGTGGGTAGATTAATGCTTACTGATGCTGCTTGTTGTTCTCATGGAGGTTTCCCTCCTGATAAAAAAAAAAAAAACCAACCTCTGAAGCTCATTGGCATCCGGCCCTCTCTGTCTGGCTCTATGCACTTTCTAGCAGTAGAATGCACTCCTTAACCAAAACCTGCATATATGGACTCATACAATAAAGGCTGTCCACACGCCGAGACATTTTATACATATACAGTGTTATGAAATATAGTGTGGAAGCGCAGAGGCTGAAGCTACAGGTACAGGTTGCATTCTTCAATTTTCCTCCACAGCACCTGTTCTCAGGGCAGCCACAGCAGTTAACACAGCAGGACACTGAAGAACCTATCCGTGCTCCGCCCAGGCAGGTTAGAACTTATATGAAATTTTCTACCATACCAACAAAACTTAAGGCCATTTGTGAACATTTGAGAGCTCCTCATCCTCCTTATTTACATGATTTTACAGGCCAAAAAATGAAAAACAAAAAAGAAAAACAGAAGAAATATCTAAATTGTCAAAATAAATGTATTTATAAATCAAACAACAAAATATCGAACAAACAAAATGAAAATTCAAACAAACAAAATGATAAATAAATGACAAATTCAAGATTTTGCACTTGGTCACAACTCAAATTGATCAAAACTGCAAACCTAGATCCCGTTCTTTGTAGCAAAATTTTGAGTGTTATCTCTTCCTCCAAAGTGTGAACAGACGACACTCTGCTCGATGATCGATTATCAGAGGCTGGTGCGCAAGTCCTTGCCAGCTTAAATGATCTTTGTCATTGAAGAGATGCACAACAAATACAAAGACATTTAATACCTCCAAAAGGTTCACTCAAATTGTTTTAAATTCAGTGGGAATATATTAAACTGTTCACTTTTCACACAGACTTGAGGCTCCCTGTGTACACAGGCAACTGCTTATGTAGGAAGAAGGAGCCCGATAATATAAAAGTTTGACCTTCCACACACAGGTTTAATAAACAAAAATAATAACTCCTTCTGAATTTGTGTGTTTTGAAGTCTGAAATTTCAGGATTCTGAGTTGTAAGCTAGATTCGATTTCTCATTATTTTGAATGGGACTGCGCCCTGCCAGTTGCTATGAAGGAATGCAGTTTTGTGGATAGGTCGGTCCACAGTTCTCTCTAGTCTGCTCTCTACTCCTGTCTGGAGATCCACAGAAATGTTTTGCAAGCATTAAGAAATCATCTCCCACGTTGACTTTTCTGACTGAATTGAGCCGGGATTTCCTTGTGGTTTTACAGGAGATGGTTTGCAGTTTGGCAGTTTAGTTCTGCTACTTTGAACAGGTGAGATTATGAACTGTGTTAAAGGGGAAAGCGACTGAGAAAGAGATTGAGTATTTGGTTTGGATGAGAGCTTTCATGTGGGCCAGATTCCTCCATATCTCTTAGTCTTCTGGATTCTGTGGGATTTTGTTTTTGTTTCCACTGTGTAATTGTGAATTTGTTTCTAATTTATGTTTTAAATTATATCCAGATTGTTTATTTATTTCCATGTGTATTTTTTGTCCAGCTACCCTGAGTGTGAGAGTGCTGACTGAGATGAATGCTTAAAATGTGCAGAAGGGATTCTTAGTATTGCAGGACTCAGATTGATAAAAGTGGTCTTAATCAGCTCCTTCCATGCATTCAACCTCTGATGACTAAGCTCCGCTATTTTGTTTACATAGAATATGTATATCGCTATACAGAAATCTCTAAACCATTGCACATGAGCTTCCTCTGTCCTGTTTACCCGTTGAAGGCAATAGTTCTGCACACACAGGCCATAAAGCTCCCGGATCACAGTAATACACCTTTTCTCCCGCCTCGTGAGGAGCACAGCTATGCTGTGTTCAGGTGAGAGGAGCACCATTTTATTTTTTTCTCCCTCTTCGGCATGCAAAAAAAGGTCAAGATTGTTTTCTAACATCCCGCAAATCCTCCTTTTGTATGTATGTTCAAGAGTAATGTTTGCAAGTTTGCTTCGTGTAAATATGTCGAGAGAAGAAAAAAAAACATACCAATATATGGAGAGTCATTTGTGTTAAAGAGAATGTTCTGTGCAATTAATGTACAATTGCCACTAGAATTATTAAAGTTTTATTTAGCTATTTCAAGGTTCTGCTTTTTGTTGTTTTTCAGAGACCACAATACAGACTTTTAAAGAATAAATGTGTTTTTTATCCCTTTGTTTGTGTAAGGGGATCAAAATCAGATAACACAATCACACACACACATATGTATATGTATGTGTATGTGTATATATATGTATGTGTGTGTGTGTGTGTGTATATATATATATATAACACCGTTCTAAAACAATTAAGCCCAGACGGCAAATGTAGAGCATTGTGTGCCACCTAGTGGTGATTTAATGTAACACCGTTCTAAAACAATTGGGCTTAATGAATCATTTTTTTCCTTGCTCCATCAAAACATTTGGAGAAATACGACAAATACTTCTGATTTCATTGAAAACAGAAGGCTTCACAGTTCTCATAGTTGCTGTTTTCATCACTTGGTTCCTGCTCATCAGCCAGGCCTGCAGACTTTTGGCATATTTTATTAGCAACTGGGGGGGAAAGTTTTCACAGACATGGTGTGCACGTTGCCTAGAGGAAGGCACATCACACAGCTCATACTGCTGTGAAGAATGACAGATTCTCCTCAGTCACACTGCCATTACTTAACTTATATCCGTAGCACTGTGCATGCACCCATGTGGTTATTATCTCACTGTCCATCACTTAATATCGCTAAAAATATGGCAAAACTGAAAATTATTTCATGTGTACCTGTATAATGTTTTTATAAGCAATAGATTTGTCTGGAAACATTTACCTGAGATTTTATGCCTTTTGTTAAACAGAAAAATGAGGAGAATGAGCTAATTACTGGAGAAATTCACTCTTCTCCAAGACTGAGAGCAACACCATTGGGGGTTAAGAGTTATGGTCCCGACTGTTTTTATTTCTTTCACCTGTTGGGCACTTCTGCTTCCAACTCTGAACAGATTTAACATTCTTTCTAAAAAGTAGAGGTGAAAAGAATGTAACCCCGTGCTTCTCTGGTAGGTTTTATGATGGTGTTATGTTACAGCAGCTCTTTGTCAGTTTAAATTAAAATCTTGTGCCTGAGAGCAGGATGCTCATCATCATTTGCAGTAATTTAAACTTGTGATTTCTATCGGGTTCCAGTCCTAAATTTCACTCTAAAAACACTTCCACAGATGCAAAGTTCACAAAACTGAAACATTCTGGCACCCTGTGTGTCCACTGATCAGCCATATCATTAAAACCACCTGCCTAATACTGTGTAGGCCCTCCCAATGCTGCTGAAACATGAATGCTGCTCGAAGCATGCACTCCATAGGACCTCTGAAGGTGTGCTGTGGTATCTGGTACCAAACTGTCAGCAGCAGATCCTTTAAGTCCTGTGAGATACATGGTGATCACCTCCCATTGGTCAGACTTGCTGGTTTAGCTGTCCCACAGAGACTCGAGTCGATTGAGATCTGGGGAATTTGTTTGTAGGCCTTCAACACTTTGTTGTGTTTCCCAAACAACCAGTTGTCTTTTCTTGGAGCACTGTTGATAGATGGCAACCACCTCACTGGGAACACACCATTAGATCTGTCACTTTGGAGATGCTTTGACAGAGTCATCTTAAAATGTGGCCCGTCAGAGCGGCTCATGTCCTTATGCTTGCAAATTTTCCGGCTCCTTACACCTGGACTGGTCACTTGCTGTCTATTACACACCAGCAACAAGAGACATAACAATATTATTCTCTTCACCTCTCAGTTGAAAGTCAAACCTGAACATCTATCTCTTATATTAAAAATATATTGTGTCCACAGGAAACAGATTTATCAAATGAGGTGTCTCCCTAATCACTGTTTTTTACAAAACCTATAAATATGCAGAATAAAACTTGTAAATACAAAGATTCTTTATTTTGACAAAATGATAAACACATATTTAAATGTTTATTTGGATAACATTCTCCCATTTCAAAACATAAAAATCTATTTTCATTTTAATCCTGAGCAACGACACCAGAACAGCATTTTTATTCCATTAGAAAATCCTATACTGTAAAATATGCATTGATATGCCTTTAGTCTTATTTTTATCAGTAGTTGATTAACAGTGACCAGATGTGCAGACTTCAAAGCAGCAGGGATTTTTCAGTAAACTCAGGAACTGTAAAGGTAGTTTCAAGTTGTTATGGCATCCATAATGTACCTAGTAGTTAATTTTTCGTTCGACATCACAATGCAGAAATGTGAGAATGTGCGTTGTGTACTTGATCATTATATTAATTGATATTTGATTAACCTATATTGTCTACAGTGATCGACAGAGGTGTAAAATGGCTAAAAATTGCAAAGATGTGACATTATTGCTATACAGTAAAAATCACATTGTTCTTCCCATAGACATATTCATCAGTAGTTAATTATCAGCGACCTGTTATGCACATTTCAAAGCAGCAGGAATTGTATAGTAAACTCAGGAACTTGGGAAGTGTGAAGACTTTTTCCAGCTGTTCATATAGTTCTGTTTTGTGTATAAGCCAGTTTAAGGCCCAGCAGTAATGGCCTGCAGACTGTTGGTCCTCTTCAGGATGTTGGGGACGAACAGCAGGCCTGACGCTCTCTCGATGCTCTCGATGGGCACCAGGAAGCGCTCCAGAGGGATCTTCTCATCCACAGGCATGTTTGGCATCACATAGGACCGCAGCTCCACCTCCCCACGCCGATTCTCCAGAATCACAACTTTAAAGAAGTGAGTGGGCACCGCTACATGGTTCTTCCCAATCACTTGATACTTCACGTACATCTTCCCGTCTTGCTCCTGCCTGGGGAAAGTGGAGCCTGCGTTAAAGGAACACTCTAACCTTCACCTGCTTAATTACCCTTTTTTTACTTAGCCAGAAAAATGGAAACCCACTGACTTGAAACACTTATAATAGAAACCAGTGGCCAGGTGTTGAAGCAGAAAGCCATCAAGGATAGTTTCTATCACAGCAACATGTTTCTGCAGGTGGCTGAGGGATTAAATGAGTATCAAAGTTGCTGCTGAGCAGCTGCGGCCCGGCTCAAACAGGTTGTGCCCTGGAATTATTTTGTGGCTAGCATGCATTAGTAGAGGTGGATTAGTGCTGGGTGATAAAACGAACTCGATTTATTATTGATAAAAAATGAGGACGATCACGATGATATGCGGAGGCTATGAAATTCGATAAAACTAGTTTGCTCAGTTTTAGAGCATGCACTGATACAGACAACACAAGGGCCAATCGAGTAGCATGTTAGGTTTGCGTAACAGCCAATCACTGATGACGTTACAATTTTGCCCCTCCTCTCCTAAAGAGGCGATGTTGTAAACATTAGCAACGT
>JBBMFX010000016.1:12371070-12388275 GCA_037832545.1 Rhabdalestes septentrionalis | reverse complement strand
GCCGGGATAGAATTATATTTATACTTTTTTATTACATTATTTTTATTATTACAGCAACTATAATATTGATAATTATCGATATAGGTCAATACAGGAAAAATTATCTTGATTTTTTTTTTTGCCGTATCGCCCAGCTCTCAGGTGGATACTACGGTATAAAAATACAGTATTTTAATAGGTACACAATATGTCACAATATTATTTCGGAGATTAGATTAGATGGAATGCACAAAAAAGTGGAGTTACATTTTTAAAAATACAAGCAAAAAACAATGAGCTCTAAATGTTTTTATCCCACATTGTACTGGAATAAAATACACTGTACTACATCAACATCACTAATTCTGCTCTCTTTGTGAAGTAGTTAATGGTCGGCAGTTGATCTGTTCTTTCAGTACTGATCTTACCCACCATATAAAGTATATTTTGACAAATGGCCAAAGAAATTTGTATACTGGCAAACTCTGTAACTCCGAGTGAAGTCTTCTTTTTCCTATTTCACTTGTTTACTCACCTGGGCAGGTACAGGGGTCCGGAACACACAAACACGTTCTGAAACTGTTTGGTGAGGGAGCGACACAACTTCTCCAAATTGTTCCACGCATTCTGGTTTAAGTGAGAATTCTGAGGTGGGAGAAGTAGAAACCAGAGACAAACCGTAATTATTCACTTAATAATATTCATATAAAATTATGCACTGCTTCTATAAGATGCATCTCATTTACAAACAGGTGTGATATAGAAGTACCACATATATACCCAACCGCTCTACACAGATTTGCCTTCGCTGCTAGTCCAAGGAAAACAATGAAAACCAAATCATCTGGAATAAAAATCTGGAATTCCCTGATCACCTCTGAAGCAGGAGCTTCATACATATGCACGTCCAAACACAGGCCTATTATGGCCATAACTACATAATATGCCTTTTAGTTAGTTACTAGTAAGACATCACAATGCAAAAATGTGACCATTATACAATTATAAATAAGCATTAAAGTATATTTGATGCAACTGCTTAGTGTACAGTGTTCAATAGAGATGTATCGATGCCTAAAAAAATGTGAGACTGCAATGCAATATTGGGGAGTCGTGACTGAATTCATGGAGGATGTGAATAATAATTATATTATTTAATGCAAATGTATTCTTTGAAAATCAAAGTACTGTTCAGGCTGGTCATACATCACACTCCCCTGTCTCCCATTTCTTGTCCCATTAATAGATTATCCCACAGTTTTATCATATATCAACTGTCAAATTTCGTTTGAAATATCTTGAGAATATCAAATCAAAGACTGCGTTTATCACTACACTCCTAATACTAATAGTAATATGTCCACACAAATACATTTTAGCTTAATAGCAGTTACTGAAAAATAAAGAATTAAATTCTTATAGCATTAGAAAACATTGCTGCGATTGCAAAGAGGTGCATGAAATCTAGTGTAATAATAGTAATAATGTCTGTGGAAATAATATTTCAAAATGGTCCTGTTGGATGTTAATTAAAATTAGAACATTTGAATATTCAAACCCAATCAATACAGCTAATTTGGTATTTTCCTCAACACATTAACATGACCGATGTATAATTCAGCTTAATGGTGGATTAGGATCAATAACTGAATAATAACCTACTGTAACCTACTATAATGTTTCTGTTTACAATATGTTTACAACAATGTTTGCGTTTGAACATGTTACTGCCAGGCAGAACGTGCAATACTTTGTATTTTATATATAATGTGCAATTTAGACTGCTTACGTTTTACAAATATATATGTATATTTGTATAATACATCTTTGTACACTATATTACAACATTTTAATACTGTACATCTCTAGACTGTATATTAGGAATATTCTATATATCCTATATTTTATACTTTCGTTTGTTTTTATTTTATTCTATTCTATTGTTTTTCTCAATTTTGTAATGTCTTTCTATGCTAACTTCCCATTTGTGGGACAGATAAAGGCTTATCTTATCTTTATTATCATTGCTTACAAAATGTCTTATATACAATGTATCGTATATACATGTAATCTACCATCTGAGTCATTAGTAATTCACTTAATTCTAAGTTATTTAGTATTAAAAGAATGGTGTATTTATTTGGTTGTATTCAGGTTTTATATTTTAAATTTAAGTATATATATTTGTCTCTGTGTGTCATAAGTAATTTCCTCATAAAACGTTTGATCCCTTAGATGCAGGTCCGTGGGGACCCTACACTGGTGAGTTCAGAGTGGGCTACCTGTGGTGCCACGTTGCTGAGGTAGAAGGTTTCCTCCATGGCTCTCTGGCTCCATTTGTGATTGGCAGCTGCGGCCAGGTGTCCTCTGTCGAATCCGCTGCCCTTGTAGTCTCCGTTGGTGGCTCTGTGATAGATATGAACCGTGTCGTCCTCCTTGAAATCACACAGCCTCCGGTCGGATGTCCCGGTCAGGGACTCGGGGGTTAGCTGCTCGATGACCCAGGCAGCGGTGCGGGTCCTGGGGTCGTAGGAGGTGACGTAAGACTCCCTTGATTTTATGTTGGCGAGTGAAGGAAATCCATACTTCATCGCTTGGGTGGGCTTACTGGGGGTCAGCGGGCCTTGTGAATAGGGGATCAGTTCTGACCGTGCTGAGACAGCAGGGATCGGGATGATAGGCAAGCGGTGGAGGAGCGAGGAGGAGAAGGAATAGGAGGGGGAGGAAGGAGAGTTCCAGGTCAGTGCAGCTCCAACTCCAACACCCACAGCCAAGGACAGTCCGGAAACGAGCCACGGAGAACAAACCACGCGCCTCATGATTCACCTCCTCTCTCTGCACTTCATGCACATAAGAAAATAAATTGTCCCGAAGTCTGGAGTCCTTATATTTAAAAAACTCCTCACTATATCTCTACTCACGCGTGTCCTACGGACACTCCACACCGGTCCTGTGTCGCGAGCACGTGACGTCAATGGCTCTCTTAAAGTGGAAGCTCCCATCAATTTCAGTAATTTTTACATGAACACAAGTATTGGGACACACATCTAATCCAGGGTTTAGACTAGGCCATTTACTTCCAGTTAAGGGCTTAATCTTAGTGCTTCAACATACATAGATGTTTGGCTTCCAACTTTGTGGAACCAGTCGTTTGAAACTAGTGTTGTTTTCATCATCAAAAATGATGACGAAATATCGGACCTTTTTCACGTGACAAAAAAGTAAAGAACGCTAGAGAACGTAGAGTTGAACGACGTTACGTCCCAATACTTTTGTCCATTGAGAGGCACTGTGAATTAGACTTTAGATTCTCTGCCCGAACACGGCCCGATGTTTCATGTCACTCGCCTAGTAGACAAACAAGACAAAACTACAATGCTATAAGACAAACAAGACAAAACTATAATGCTATAAGAAACAGAAAAGTTTCATTGTTTACCTGTGTCTTTAAGTTTTTGGGTTTGAGTCGTTCGACAGCCCATTTAGCGAAACCAATGCAGCCTGAACTGGAAAGAGAATTGGTTAGTTCATCTCTCCAGGCTCTGGGTTTGAGACGTACGTTCATCATGTGACAGCCCCGTAATGTTAACCTATGCAACATGATCCGGAAAGAGAATTGATTATTTCATCTCTCGAGTCTTCGGGTTTTATTCCAGTACAGAAATTATAGGATGTAGCGCAAATGCGCATGGCCAACTGAACTAATCACTCGTATGAGATTACTAGTTTTTCCTGAGTCACATTAAAAATTCGTTCAAAATGAACGAATAGTTCACGAACGACCCATCACTATCGCCTAGGGTTGGCCGTGATCCAGCATTTGAGTGTCTCGGAACTCGGAGTGTCAGTTTAGGAATGCACCCACAGTTCAGAATGTGTGGTATAACGGCCCACCTATGAAGAAAAATCTGATTTAAATCGGGTTTGGGCCGAAGATTACAGTTAATGTGTCGGGCCAGGATGCACGGGCTCGGGTTGGGTTTCATTTTTTGGGCCCGATCAAAGCTCTAATGTTAATGACATGTATTTAGAGTGGACAAACGTTTTGGGACACACACAAGTCTCTAACACACAGCATTTTTATAAGCAGCCTTTCCCATATTCATTCAAAAAGGCTGATCCTTGTTCTGATTTGGTTGTGTAGACTTTTTCTTGTTCAGAAAAATGAGTTCAGGCCCACACATGGAAGACTTACCAGTTTTACAAATGTGGCTTTTATGGCAACAGACACACACACATTTTCACATTGTACACATTGTATTTGCACTTTTAGTGATGGGATGTCATTCATTTATTTTATTAAAAAATTGTGTGTGTACATTAAGTTCTAACATAGTTGGCAAAACAAATGTTGTAAATTCAAATCAGAGTGTCTTCCATGTGTGGAATGAATGTACAGTATTCTTGAGCCTACAAGGTAATCAGATAACCTTAACCGAATTGTGAAATAGGCTTGACTGAAATTTTAGATTTTGTCTATTCTACGAAGTACTTATACTATTTTGACTTGCATTAATATAAAAGACTAAAATACAGCTTTCATTGGTTAAACTAGACTAAACTTTCATCAGTTTTCATCGACTAAAAATAGACGAAAATAGTCGTGGATCATTCTGACTAAAATAAGGCTAAAATGCTTTTATTTGAATAAAACTTGACTAGACTAAAAAGAGTCTGAGCGTGATTAAGACTAATAAAAACTAAAATGACAACTTGATGCGAAGACTAGACTATAACTAAAATGAAAACAGGCCGCCAAAAACAACACTATTTGAAACCGTTAATGTCTCCATAGGCAGTTTTACACAGGGGTCCCCTTATGGCCCCCCTGCCAAAGATTTAAATATAAATTACTTATCGCGACATGCGCTGGCTCGAAGAACCAAACAAACGCTACGTACTACAACACACGCGCTGACACACAGTGCTGATGGGCTGTCTCTTCCAAACTTCAGGAGGTGCTGTGATGGTAGTGGTTGTTTTTACATTTCGATGTGGCTTTGCCTTTTCTAAATAAAATCCTTACTCGGAAAAGTATATGAAGCGATACTCCTGACCCTGACAAAGGCATTACAGGGGGACATCCGGCTACGATAGCACTGTTTCGACTTTACAACGCTCACTCACGGCCTTAACTATTATTACTGTACAGTATAGAAATACAGTATATTTATGTCCTTATCTTTTTCTGTGGCTTATTTGTGTTTTTGTGTTCTAGATTATAATTTTATAACTGTTAAGCTAGGGTGTGTTTCAATTAACACCAACATTTGGGTTACACCACTGTGATAGGAACAGAACTGTGTCACAGCTTGTGGATTCCCTGTACAAGAAATGATTACTTACAAGTAGATTATTCTTTTCACTTAAGGCATTCAAAGCTTCTCTTTTTTGGATTTCCTTCTATTCCCTCCATAAAAAGGATTTTCCATTCATATAAAAACACACGTTTTGGGATGCAAATAAAATGATATATTTGTGTTATGGACACATTATTATTATTTTCACATCAAACCACTTTGAACAACTTGATTTGCATCCCTGTAACTGAAATTAAGAAAGATTTGTGCAATTCCCCATCAAGGATACACATTGAGCCCAGTTTAAAAGAACTTTCAAGGATGACACTTTAAGACACATGATATGTGCACTACAATTTTTAACCTCAAACCCTGTACCTTAACCTTAAACTGTAAAAAGTGTCCTTTAAGCCGCATGCCGTCTGTGGACCACCTGACCCCTGACCTGTTTCCCCCTGATCAGCAGATGAGCTCCAGCAGGCGTGTCAGCAGCACTGTATGAGACTGTGGAGTTAAGATTCACTCCATCTTAAAGTCAAATAATGAGAAAAGCTGCTCTTAACAAGAACTCAGATGCAATATTTTTATTTAGCCTGCAGGTTCCTTGAAGTTTTTATAAGAAGTAATTAAAAGGGCGTTAACGTCTGCTGTTCATTTATTGATTTTTATTGTTTTTCTTGAAGCTGCAGCATTTGACCCTTTAAAACCCACAGTTCTGTGGCTGGACGGTTTCTGCTGGGAATTTCTGATCAGATACAGTGCTGTAATTCAGCATCTCTGAGTTTCTATGCACTTTAGTAAACTGGTCTCATTGTGTTATCTTTTCTGTCCATCCTAATTAATGTTCTCGTCATTCCCTGTTACTCTGCTTAGTGATTTATGTTTGAGCTGCATAATAATAAAGTTGCTAAGATGATACGAATATGTGTTGGATGAAGCTTTTTTAAGGACCAGCAGAAACACCCACCTGGGATTAGCAGTGCTGACTTAAAACAAGGTGTTGCCTTTACCTCCCCCTTTCCCTCTCTCTTTTCGTCCAGGTGGCTTAGTGCATTCTAGCGCCTCAGCATATATCTGGATCTGTTGTCACGCCCCTTCACATCTTTTAAAGCAAAACCACTGAGATTATAGGTATCTGTTTAGGATTTCTGGATCACAGGTCAGTGTTGAATGCCAGATAAGGTAATCATGTCAAAATGTTGTTCTTCTCTTTTTTCATTTAATGTTTTCTCACTCTTGCAAGCTTCTATTTCAGAGATAAATGGTTTGGTTGAATAAATAAATGAATAATAACAAAATAAACAGGCCACCCTTTATTCACACGATTCACTCCATTTGTCAAGTACCTACAAACAACTTACCTGATTGTATTTTATGCTATGGAGATGGAAAACACTGCAGGCAGTCACAGTTGAAAAAAACAGCTTCACCACTTTGTGTGTGCTTTCTGATTGTCAGATTTTATTCTTTGGAACGCTGACAGTACAGTTTGAGTCAGCTAGTTCTTTTCTTTCCATCATGATCAGGAAAGCCCAAAAGCAAAGCTTGTAAAGGCATGAAACACGGCAAACTTCATCCATCAGCACCTGAACAACAGCTCATACGCTACCGCCGGTCAGAACAGAAGCTTGACTCGGTGCATGTGTCACCTACACACTGTGATCATTTTCTAGTCAAATTTCTGCTACAGTGATAGACTCACATTGACTGGGATGAACACTGTATTACACATGTCCTGGTTCTAATGTCACGGTAACATGGCAATATCAGGGCCTTTACTCAACCAACCATCAGTCTCATCTGTTCAGTTGTGTGCCAGCCTTCGAATGACCAGAACATTGCAGACTTAAGAATTTAATCTGGATCATCCATTCGCAACATGCTTGTTTATGTGCATTTTAGGCTCAACACTGCAATTCCTTCAACCAAATGATGGTTAGATTGAATAAATCCCTTGAATGGTTATCAAAAGGACCGTGTCTATAGGATCTATGCATGCTGGTATCCGTGTATGTGGCTTAATCAGAGCTAAAGGCTGGGTATCTTATCAAACCGTGTCACTTTTATTGTCCTTTATATGCTGCTTGTGTACAAGTGGAGGAATATTCCGAAGGATCAGTCGTATCACGAAATAAAAATTCCCGAAAGCACTCAATTCAGTGTGCACTGCAATAAAAGGCTTGTTTCTCTTTATAATGGTAACATTTACTTTGAACAAAAATAACAATTTCTACAAAAAATATTCAAATAATGTTCATTTACAATAATTTATAACTTTTTTTCTTTCAGATAGACAGATATAGATTTCTTTTCTTTTCAGTTTGGGCATAACATATACTCACCTCTTTCTGGATTCCGCACAAAACCACGATCTTGAACACAAACTACATAGACATTCATTTGTTTAGCAGAACAGCGACCCAACACCTTTTCTCATCTGATGTCTTTTCACATCAGCCAAGTGAAGGCTGACAGTAGAGAGAATGCAGAAAAGAACAGTAAGGAGTCAGTCAGTGAGAGTAAAGAACCTTGGCATGAGGAGGCCTCAGTGATATCCATCACTGAGCAAGGAAAAAAAAAAAGAAAAGCTGGCTAAGTGGTGTGCCTGAACGTCAGCGAGTGTCAACTCAGAACTACTAGAGGAACGAAGAAAGAAAATTGTAATAATATATGTCTTTTTGTCTTTCATAATTTTTTACACTTTTCTTTAGAGTGAATTGCAGGTTGGCTGTTGTTTATTTTGGGTGGGGTTTTTTTGTTTCTTTTGGTCTGTATTTCGGTCTGTCCGAGCGTTCAGTGTTAAAAAGAGAGCAAGCAGCTTCCCATCGCTGTGAAGACGGCCATGACCCCGGGCCGCTTGTTGCTCTATAAACGCGTTACGGCCGGCCTAGGACGTTTCAGCGCGGTGAGGTCCTCTCGGTTAAGTAAGGGTCTGCAGCCCCCGTCCCCTCCCCCTCTGGCTGTGTGGGTCAGAGTGATGCTGCGTGTGCGGAGGTGGACTCTAGGCGCTGGCTCTGAGCAGGCTGCTGGTGAGGAGGCACAGCACCGTGGTTATGAGGCTGAGGTAGCAGGCCGAGGCGCCGTTGCAGCCTTTCTCCCCCTCGCAGCGCAGCTGCTCACACAACACGCCCTTGAAGTCGGGTGGGCACAAGCACTTCTGGTTCTGAACGCACGTGCCGCCATTCTCACACAGCAGCAGCTCATCATCGCACACGTTTGCTGTAAGAGAGGAGCAGAGAAAGAAAGACGGAGAGAGAAAGAGACATGCTTACTTTGCCCCTTAGCCTAAATGTAGTTGACCAGCCACGACATGTTTGATGTCTGAAATTTGAAATAACAGAACAGTGCATGGTTGATGAACTATGAGTATAAAGAAGTATTTTGTATATGTACTGTAAATGTATTAGTATAGTGTTGTCAACAAGTAATAGTCAGTTCACAAACTACAGGCCTAAACAATCACACTTCCCATAATTAAGGCATAAACCGGTTTATCATGTATCATATGCCATACAATGCTTTATAAAAATGGTCAAAATTGCTGTAGTATAAGCTGATTATCCACTTGCGCTGATTTGTTAGCTAGGATTGTTTCATAGCTCCAGTGTAAGACTAAACAAACCAACTCCAGACACCATAAATGTCTTTACTGACCGACTGGTTCTGGGCAAAACTTTTTTTTCCACTGCTTTAAAGACAGTGATGGGAATAACGGTACTATAAATAAACGGCGTTACTAACGACGATACTTTTTTCAGTAACAAGTAATCAAACGAATTACTGTTTCCCTCGTTACAACGCCGTTACCGTTACTGACAATAAAATGCGCGTTACAATAACTGAGAACACTGAAGCGGTTTTCATGTGAGCAGCGTCTCTCTCAGCCATAAGACCTCTCATTCTCTGGGGTGTGTGGGTGTGTGTGTGTGTGTTCGGGGCCGGGGCGGGACACATAACCAGTGATGATTATTGGTGTGTCTGTACAGGTGGTGTAACTGAGAATGCGACGATTGGCTTAGACTGAGTACATTTCCATGGTTAGCCAATCAGAGGCATTGTAGTGCTGGCGTTCACACACAAGCACACACGGTCAGTCAAAGGTAGCTTTTGCAAACTGGAATTTTAAGCGCTACTTTTCCCTCACTGAGGTTGAAGGCAAATATGTTTATGTGATGTGCAACTTATGCCCAGGAAAAAAGCGTCTCTCTGCGTCGGTGTTTAGTGTACAATGTTTTATATTTATTTCATAGTTATATATTTCTTTTTTAAAGTAACGCAATAATTTCTTTGCCTGGTAATTAGTTACTTTTACAATGATGTAACTCAGTTACTAACGCAGTTACTATATGTGAGAAGTAACTAGTAACTATAACTAATTACTTTTTTAAAGGTACCTGCCCAACACTGTTTAAAGGTGTCTAATAATTTATGTCCATCAGATGCAAAGAACACCTGATGAAAAACTGAGTGCTTAACATATTATTGTTTTTGAAACAATCTTGTATTTATATTATTTTCATTGTGAAATTTTTATTTAATTTGCTAAATCACTGCAGCTCTTTACATTGTGTGTAAATGTCTTGAATGACAAAATTGACATTAAGTAGCAATGAAAGTTAAACATGTTTCTCTTTTTCCTGTAAAGTTACTTTTTTGGATAATATACTATTATACCCACGTCAACACACTTGAAAATGCATCCTCTTTCTGTATCCAGCGGAGCTTTTTAAAGGACAAAGCAATGAAAGACATCTTCATAAGATTTTCTTCATAAATGACTTTTAATCTGTGCCTGATCACATTGCTTGGTGACTTACGGACGCAGCCTTGTTTCCAAGTGTATCCAGGCAGACAGTCCTCACACTTCTGGCCTGTGGTGCCTTCCCGACACTGACAGAAGCCCGTCTCGTTGCAGCGAGCATGCAGGGAGCCCAGCTGATTACAGTTACACTCTGAAGAAAAGCAAGACAGGCTTACCCAATTTTCAACAAAATGATCGACACTCCATGTCCATGAATCAGCGGGTTCTTTTACACTGAGGTCTATTTCGTACTGCATGCTATATGTACTGTGTGGGTTTATTTCAAGTTTACATATGAAGTTCTGGCACTCCTTCACAGGTATTGCAGGCTTTTCACCTTAAGCAGTGTCCTTTATTCTACACACAGGTCCCAGAACACCTGAGTTCTTCCCTCTTGATACAGCTGATGGATTTTAGCAGGTGTGCTGCCAGCAGGCCTACTTAGTTCTAACTAATGTGCAAGACAGTGGAGCTGTGTTTAGAACCTACAGTGAGAAAAGCTGTGCTCACTTAGATACACACAGCATTTTCTTCTAGGCCACAGCTTCCCAGAAGTAATGTATTGTGAAGCCATAAAAGCCTTTTTAAAAGTTAATTAACCTGCCTCTTTTCAAATAATGTCCCGTTTTAGTTTGGTCATTTAAAGATGTATAAGTCAAGTTGGCACAATTTGTGTCACTGAAATGGACTGTGGTGTGGGGTTTTTTCCAGCAGAGGCCACTCTATCATTATGGCACTCAGTTAAATGCACGCTACAGTAGCGGTTCTGCACCCACTGCATGACCAACAGGGACAGCATTGAGACTATAGAACACATACACATAATATAGTGCACTACTTTTATAAATGGGCTAAACTGATCACTCATTTTACATTATGGTCAAAGCCTACATCAAATGACCAAGCATTTCTGTAGGTCACTCACTTTCTGTGGCAGAATGCCCAGGAAATCTTTTTTCACAATGTCATTACTTTTCTCAGACAGTCCTAAATCGCATTGTTATTTGAATTCCAAGCCAGAATTAGTCCTAAGGGAACTCTGCTGGAGTTTAGAGGGCTGAAAAAGGTGGCCAAGGGTGCCAAAAAGGGAAAAATGAATGGAAGCTGAATGATATTAGTAATTTGGAGCTTCGCTGGTGCAGAACCTTTCATATTCTCAACATCAAGGGGTTTTCCATGCTAAAGAAAGATAGGGGAAAGGAGTACTTCCCTCCCTACTGGACAGAATAAACCTGCGGTGGGGATAAATGAGGCCTGCAGTTGAGGTATGATAGGGAGAAGTGAGCGGTGAGGGTAAGTAAAAGGAGGTTTTTCTGACTGACCTATGCAAACATTCTCATCGTCCAGCTCGGCGGAAGCATTCCGGAAGTATCCGAGGCGACAGTGCTGACAGTTCTGCCCTCTAGTGTTGTGTTTGCAGCTCACGCAAGTCACAATGTTGATAAAGTCAATATAGCTGCAGCGATTTGAGTGACCATAGCACTCGCAGTCTGCCAGAGGAAACAGGAGAGAGGAGAGAGGTGTTAGTGCAGGGAAAGGGCGAGGCCACAGGGGGAAAGAGGAAAAGGGCATGGGGCAGGAATAACAAGAATATTGCTCTAAGATGGCACTAAAGGAATGCCCCCTTGACAACACCTGCTAATGGATATATTCATTATATATATACAATGCTTATCACAGCCGAACCATAAAAAAACGGCGCATTTACATATCGTCACTGTTGGGGAAAAATAACCATTTCAAAACTGCATTCATACAGGAGATGATAGGACGGAACAAGGTTATAACGCATGTAATTTGAGCATTTCTATTGGTCAGTTCATCTGGCAATGTTGGCACAATATAAATGGCAACAAGCATTTTCAAATTCAAAAAAAAAATGGCAAAAAAAAAAACCAATTCTGAAAGTTTTTGACCTGACAGGAATGATATTCTACATTGCAATATTACAGCTTCCTTGAAACATTTATTTTACTTTTAAACACTGATTTAAATATATTTTAAGTCATCACCGAACTGGATATAATCACAGCATGCCATGTGGTTATGATTTTTAACGAATCCGACAAATGCTCTTGAAGTTCAAATGCTAATTTACTGGGCTTTTAAGTTGAAAGCTGAGTTATTTAGGAAGCCATCATTTCCACTTCTTTAGTGTTTTGGTGCTTGGGGGCTATGAATAATTGATATGATGTTTTAAAGATGCTGGTGATGTGGGGACCTGCTGTGTCGCAGTCCGCCGAGCTGTGGGATGGGGGGCAAGAGCAACTAATGAAATATAAATGCTCAATTACTCCCTAGATTGGCAAAGAGACCAAACAATGTTTCATAAACAGTTTCCAATCTTTAGCAAGCCAGGCAGCCTAAACTTCACTGGCTGCAAATTCAAAGTAGTGTTTTTTTCGTTGTTGTTGTTGCTGTTTTGCCATGGGCAAATCCTCATGCAAACACAATATACCTGCATCTGCTCACCTTAACAGACAAACAAAGCCAGAGCATGCAAGCAGAGATGAGACAGAGATGGGAGGAAATGAAGAAATAGAGAAGATTAAAAACACAGAAATGTTTGGAGGGCGATTTTTCCACAGTTTCCAAAATCATTGTCTTCAATTAACTTGAAGGCATAAACAGTATTCAAAGCCAACAGAGCAAAAGAAAATGACAGCCAGTTGCTGTCCTTGCAGATCCTTGTGTTGTATTATCATCAAACAGCTTCAATACACTGATAAACAAGGCAAATGTTCAGTTCTGTCCATCCTGAGATGATGTCTTACCTCCAAATTTGACATACGTTATCCTCGTCAACTGAGTTCTTGGCCCTCCAGGGATCAAAAGTCTTCGAATGACTTTGGAATAAAATCAGGTGCTGTTAAATGGACTTCTTTGAGTAAGAGAAGTTCTTATTATATCACCATAAAAACTATGGTATGGGATTTCTACACATGGATCTAGTTAGGTATAAGCTAATGAATGCGCTACGATTGCTGAGTTTTTGCCAGACACCCCATTTAATCAGAATCACCACTTTGATTCAGTGTCACAAGGAGCTTCTAATGCATGATCTTCAGTTAAGTAAAAAAAAAATGAGTGTAATGAGAGTCTGTGGCTTGGCCTTCTAAACACTATCTAATTAAAACAATGGAAAACTACAACACAACTACATTTGCACATGCTAGGCTCTGTCGACCGATACCTTTATTCTCATAGTCTTTCTTTTCATAATCTTTTTCTTTCTTTTTTTCCTTTTTTTTCTTTTCCTCTTTGGCTTCCCTGCTCTCTCCCACTTTCCGAGCTTCACTGTCCTTTTCAGCCTTTGCAGAGACTGCGTACACCAGAAAGAGCACAGAAAACACATCAGATCCCAGATGTTACACTTTATTTTTTTCATTTTGTTTTTGTATTAAAAAAAGTCTACTAATGGATACTAATGGTCTTTAATGATTTTATTATATGTATGCTGCTAAGTTTTTGGACAGAATGCTTTGCATGTATGCAGAGCTTTAGCCACAAATGCCCCCACAGCACTGGAGGTGAGTGTAATTGTGTACCTGGCACCTCTTTGTCTTTGTCCTTCTCTTTTGATTTAGCAGGCACTGAATCCTCTTTTTCATCTGTAGATGGTGTTCCACTCTTCTCCTGTCCTCCAGACCCAGGCTTTGTCTCAGGGACACGCGGTGGAGCACCAGGAGAAGTAGGAACTAAAGCAACAGGAGGCGGATCAGCATCAGGGGGAGGAGCTTTAGGTTCAGCAGCTTCAGATGCAGGAGCTTTTGGAAGGGCAGGTTCAGGTGCTGAAGCTTCAGGAGGAGGAGCTTTAGGTTCAGAAGCTTCAGATGCAGGAGTTTTTGGAGGGGCAGGTTCAGGTGCTGGAGCTTCAGGAGGAGGAGCTTTAGGTTCAGTAGCTTCAGGTGCAGGAGCTTCTGGAAGGGCAGGTTCGGGGGCTGGATCTTCAGGAGGAGGAGCCTTTGGTTCAGCAGCTTCAGGTGCAGGAGCTTCTGGAAGGGCAGGTTCGGGTGCTGGATCTTCAGGAGGAGGAGCCTTTGGTTCAGCAGCTTCAGGTGGAGGAGCTTCTGGAAGGGCAGGTTCGGGTGCTGGAGCTTCAGGAGGAGGAGCCTTTGGTTTAGCAGCTTCAGGTTCAGGAGATTCTGGAAGGGCAGGTGTGGGTGCTGGAGTTTCAAAAGTGGGAGCTTTAAGCACAGGTTCTTCAGGGGGAGGAGCTTCAAGTGGAGGAGCTTCTGGAGCGCGAGCTTTAGGCAGTGTTTCAGGCACAGATGCTTCAGGTGGAGATGGAGCTTCAGGTGCAGAAGCTTCCAGAGGAGGGTCATCAGGTGAAGACAGTTCAGGAATAAGCTCTTCAGGTGCAGCAACCTCAGGTGCAGGAGCTTCAGAAGCAGCATTAGGGGGAGAAGCTTCAGGCGCAGGGACTTCAGGTGGCAGAGCATCCAAAGGAGGACCATCAGGTGAAGCAGCTTCAGGTAGAGAAGCATCAGTAGGAGGTGCATCAGGGGCAAGAGCATTAGGAGGAGGTGCTTCAGGGACAGAAGCATCAGAAGGAGATGCTTCAGGGGGAAAAGCAGAAGGGATGGTAGATTCTGGGGAGGGGATTTCAGGTGCAGGAATTACCGAGACACTTATTGCTGTCACAGCACTAAGTACAGGTGACGTAGTGTCAGGGACCACTGTTGATGAGGAAGCATCAGGTCCTGGAACGATAGCATCAGGACCCAATGTCATCGCATCTTTTGCTAAAGGGGCAACACTGGTTGCAAGGACAATAACATCAGTTACTGGAACAACTGCAATAGATGTCTTTTCAATTATTTTAGCTGCTGCTTTAGTTGTTAGACAAATGGCATTAGTTGCCAGAGGGGCAGAATTCGTTGTCGGAGCTGCAGCATCAGTTGCCGAACTAAACACATCTGGAGTGAGCAAGTCATTCGTTGCTGCAACAGTTAAAGGAGAAAGTTTACTTATATCTGCAGTTACAACATCATTTGCTGAGAAAGTTCCATCTGTTCCTACTGGGACTTCACCAGAGGGAGAAACAGCAACTGGTCTGGCTTCATCAATCTGCATTGGTAATGTTGGTTGGGAGGCTGCACTGGGTGAGGTAACTGCATCTGCTGGTAGTGTAACCACACTTGATACTTGAGAAACTCCACCGGTTACTTCAGGAGCAAATGTACTGAGCAACCCAGAGTTTGGGTCAGATATTTCTGTAGCCGGATCCTCAACTGGATTTAACACTGCAAATGTTGCTGTCACATCGTTGGCCACAGTCATAGCTGTGTCAGGTACTGCAGTAACCATGTCCGATGCTGAGGTAGCTGTAACTGTGTACAAACCACAGTTAGTCAAATTGCTAACATTTCTTGCCTGGCACTGTCAGTATAGCTGTCCATGACCCGACATTGCTGCCTTTAGGTCTTATATACTTGCCGTAATGGATGATATTGCACTGATTCAACCTTTTGCCATTTCCAGTTCAGCAGAAATGGGATACACCCGCCTTGATAGCATCACTACTACCCCCACTCCCCCCCACCCCCACCACACACACACATATCCATCCTACTCCTCAAGGACAGGACTTACTTCTCCTTCCTGTTATGGTTTCATGTATCTATCTCCCTCCAAGGGTTCAATAAATTGGCCCTTTTTTGGTCTCCGTCACCATGACCTGGCCTCCTTTCTCTTATGAAATATTTAGCAGCAGTTCATTCAATCGCTATTCAAAAATAGATCTAAAACGATTGAGCTTTGGCCTTCAGCTGAGCCCCGCCTGCCACGCTGGATGCTTCTTGAAGTCTCTGTGTTTCACAATAACGGCGTATTTAATGATTTATCCCCCCTGGCGGCTGATACTGTTCTGAAGCTGTGCTTGCCGTTTTCATAGTTGGAGCTTCAACACCGGCATGTCTAAAACACACAGGTGGATGCTGACAAGCACCTGGGTGTAGGAAAAGGAAAGGGCAGAATAGGCAAGGTGGTGGAGAACCGTTTTTAGACAGCACAAATAAATATTAGGCCATTTTATCGCTGTCAACAAATTCATTTTCTACACCTGCTGTTTAGCTTGCAACACATGGGAAAATCAGCTCTCTGTGAGAAGGAAGAGATATCACATTCAGGCAAATCATGGCTGTTGTTTTATGACATCATTTTCCTTGAATGAACATTTGTCAGTGATGCCCATCTAAGTTGTACGATCCCACACATGACAACCATGTAAAAGATAATCATCCCTTTCAATTCTTATTTTAATTTAAAATAAATTCCATTGAAACCCCCCACAATGAATGGCAGCAGGCTCAGACCTGCTGTATGAGTAAGCAGCACCTGTCTCAGGTGTTTCCACAGGCCATGAGCCAAGCTGGCTCGATGACTTGAGCTGGCCTTATACAAGAAGAGCTTGAGATTAAGGAGCTCGCCGCATGGCACTGTTGGTTTGGCATGTTGGCCCATATATGTTAATGACCGATTTAGCACAGCGGTAATCACGTTTAATCCCATCGCCTCACACCACCTCAGGAGAGAATATGGCACGCTATTCCCGCCATCAATCACCAGCGGATTTAGCCTGAAACAGCTCCAGTCTCTTTTTCTGTTAAAGCTAAGAGAGAACGAGGAAACTCCAGTGGGCCAAGGCGCATTATTTCAGTACTTCTTCCTCCTAAATTGTCCTAAATGTTCTATGCTCCAGGAATTGGACTTTGCAGAATCAATTTCCTGCCAAATACTTTATCAGCTGTCAAGAAGAGAGCAAACGTCTATTGATTGGCATCCCCTCACCTTTGCGAGACTTTCTGTCATTTCTACAAAAAAAACCCCCACCACTTTACAATATCAAAAAGGACAATATTTCCAGTCATGTTTCCTCCTCATCAGACCGCATGCAGACGTGAAGGTGAAGCTTCTGAAGGAACGGCCGTAATGTATGCACACTCACAGGCTTTGGAGGACAAGGAGCTGGAGTGAAGGTGCTACTATAAACATCACCTCTGTTGAATATTCTGCTATTCAATTATTAACACAAGTGGAGCTGAATAAGTTGAAACTTGTGGAGAATCTCTAACCCACAAAACTGATCACATGTGTAACTCTGACAAGGTCGAAATGTGCCAG
>JBBMFX010000016.1:12347519-12368003 GCA_037832545.1 Rhabdalestes septentrionalis | reverse complement strand
GAGACAGAGAGAGAGAGAGAGAGAGAGAGAGAGAGAGAGAGAGAGAGAGAGAGAGAGAGAGACCATGGTAGGTCTCGTAGCGGCCGTGGTGTTCCGGGGAGCGGAGAGGTGCCTGGGGGACTTCAAGAGGGCAAGCATATGGCCAGCAGGAGTGTGTAACGTGAGTATTGGCAGATCCCCCCACCACCACCATCTGCCACTACTCTAGCATGGTGACAAAGGACTGGCTCTGCCATCCACTCTTCTTCCTGCCTCCCCATGCTGTACACACAGAGTACACACTGACGACAAGCTAAGCATGTGTGTGCTCATATGAGTGTGGAGCTACAAGACTAACATTGTAAGTAATGGAAGCTCATGAACACAAACTAACTTGTAAGATGCATGTCTGAATCTTCTGAAACTCTCCTTTAAACTATTCCTCTCAAATGTAACCAGCCTATGTGGTTTTTGAATGGGACATAATTACATTTCCTTTGCTGTAAAGTTTCTGTAAAGGACTGAAGAATACCACTTTCAGTTTTCAGTCAGTAGAGAACGAAATGCAGAAAGGTCTGTCGTGTGGAACGGCTTCAGTTTCTAAGAGGGCTTTCAGATTTGTAAGTAGTGTTTTAACACTTGTAAAGTATGACTGCAACAATAAAACGCGTCAACAGAACGTAAGCAGTGTTGTGCAGAGGACACTCACTGCTCTAATTCCACATGACTGGATGCAGTGAAGTTATTCCCCAAGCTGTGTAAGACGATGTGTTCAGTCCTGCACAAACAGCGCCCTTGCTGGATAGATGTATGAGTTATTTTGGGTCTGATGGGAGGCCCACAAGATTAATAAACATTCATCATCCAAACTCCAAATCTTTCTTGCTGTCTCTCTCTCTCTCTCTCTTCCTCCATCTCCCTCTTTCTCCTTCTCTCTCTCCCTCTCTCCTTTAGGAGACGAAGGATTCAGTGTGCTTGTGTCACATCTAGAAGCCTCACCTTGGAGATCCTTAACCTCCCCAAAAAGCAACAAAAAATAGAGAAGATTATATCATACAGAGCACTGCATTGCTTAAATATTCCTTAAAATGGCTACCTCACTACAAATAAGGCCTTTAAAGGTAGTTTAGCCCACAGTTATGGCTAGTGCTTACAAAAGCATGGTGTCTTGTGACAGATATTTTCTTGCTCATAGCTTATTCACAATGTGTACAGAAATCCTTGAGTTTATCTGAGCACTTTTAAGACTTGTAAATTTCACTTCAAATATCACCAAAGACCAAGGTCAAACAATCCAGGTACTCATTAGAAAGTAACAGAAAAACATCTAGACCAACGACGCAGTGAAACCCTTTCTGTTTAACATCAAAACACATTCAGTTCCTTTGCTATAACTAAACACATGGAGCTATATGTGGGAAACTGGAGGAACTGGAACTAGACTAACCATTCTCTGACTGACTGTTTCTTGAATAAAACAATGAAAAGAAACTCCTGATGGGGCAGTTTAATTACTGAAACACTGAAACTCTGAAACCAGGTTTAAACTAGAAACGGGCACTACTGAAGTATTCTTCGAAGTGCACAGAAAGATAGAAAGAGAGAGAAAGAGAGAGATAGAGAGATAGAGAAAGAAAAATACCAATTCTCATAAACAAATCAATGTTTTAATCATTAAATAGCAAGTTAATACAATGGCTAAACTGAATTATCTTAATGGGAAAGTACATTTTAGTAATGCCTTTTGCCCATTAGTCTAACAAAATTATGCCACTAAATCAAATTACACTATTCATAGATCTCTCCCATTTAATCATGTGGAAATCCACCTCTAAACCTGACCTGCAAGAATAAAAAGACTATTAGATCTAAGGAGTGGTAGTCATATAGTCAACTCTTTGTGCTTCATGTAAGTGGTGCTTTGCATCAGTGACACTGTTTGTCCTTGTTAGATTTGAATGGTTTCAGTTTTGAATTAGCATTTACAAGTTACGTATTTCAGATGCTATTTACAGATTTAAGCAAGTTTTAAGTCAATGGATCCTAGTCTCTTCCAAGTGAAACCCAGATTTTAGTGTAAGTTCTGGGTAAATGACAGTACAGATGCAGCAGATGGAGATTAGGTAGAAAAATGCTGGTCTCTAGACTGGAAAAAACTGATCTCTAGGCTGATCTGAGATGGGGAACTCTGATTTGAACACCATCTGTGTTCACAACCAGTGATCCGGTCACATCTCCAGCCTGAATATGGGTTCACAATCCGCATTGGACTGTTCCATAATTCAGAAGGACAAATGAGCTGAGTGACGCGCCATTGTTCAATAGGATATGGATGACAAAAAGAAAAAAGTACCATTCTCTCCTCAGGGCCTAAAAATATTTGAACCAGTCATGAAACTTTAAGCATACAGTGGCCCTTCTGCATGCATCACTGTATTTGATCTAAGACATTTCACCCGGAAAAACGCAGTGGCAGAGGAAAGGGGAGAACTAAAACAGGCGTGCCTCTTTCCCACCCCAACCATACACACACAAATGTAGAATCCTTGAAACACAGTTTTTGTGGGTATGTATCTGGAGCTGTGAATAGGAAATCATATGTTTTATTCTGCTATTGATTTTTGCTGAATGTTCGGGGGTTTTTTTTTCAGTCGCATCACCTTGAGTGAAGTAATGCACAGCATATGTATTTGTGCTGGGCTGGGCGTGCGTATTGAATGCTAATGCACTACTGTAGCAGCAGCGAACTGTTGAAATGTGGGGCCCAGGGGATTGTGGGAGGCCACAGTGATACATACATCTCTGATAAAGTGCTTCCACTCTGTCGATCTTCTCTCAAAGGTCAGAGGTCACAGAGAGAAAGTGCTCACAGTCACATTTTGATGCTCTTCTATTGTATGCATCCATGTGCTAGTGAAACATCTGACACAGACAAATAAAAAAGACTTTCCCGTCCTCACTCAGCACCGACCCCTTCTCTCACTCACACAGCTCAGTACATAAAGCCAAACACTACATGCTAGAGCCTCTACAATATGGATAAACAGTGCTTAGCATACTACAACACTAGCTGAATAAACGAACTACAGCTTCACAGACCTCGCCTAACCAGCTTGGGTGGAAGAAGCCCCAGATTGCAGAATTGCGTTTATTTTGAAAAGACCCTCACAATCCAATGGTCCAATTTATCCAGGCTCTTTGCTCCTGTGACCTATGTGCTCCCAGTGACCTACGTACACACACTGTGACAGTATGTAACAAGGAGGCTATCAGATGAGCTTTAGTAGTCTAGAGTAACCTTTGAGTGTAACCTTAGAAAGCGCTCGAGTGATTGACGTCATTTGCCATTATGATATAAAATGTGCTGAGGCTACAAAGATTCTCACAAAAGATCCATTGAAGACATTAAATACTAGTATATCTGTATCTAACAAGCTTAATTCATCATGACTGGATAATTATTTCCTGGTTAAAAGCTCTGGATGCTAAGTGATGGATATCATGCAGAGCATCCCATGACCCTGGGCAGCCATTCTTAGTGGGTCTGTAGGGCTGCTTTCATCACAGAAATGTTAAAATTGTTAAAGCTATGGGCTGTTGTTATTCAGCACAATGTTTTATTGCAGAAAAATGGTTTTTAATCTGTTCAAAGTGTAATAGAGGAACATGCACTGTGTTTCCATTGTGTTTAGGGAATTTGAAAGAGAAACTGGCAAACCAGTCTTTTGTGTAGGTGTCACAGTAAAATCTGAATTACAAGGCTTGGAGCTAAATTTGAAGCAGTGATAAAAGGGGATTATATGTGTTGTGCTCTCTCATTGTCTGTAGTAGACTGCTGTGAACTTATAAAGATATTCTTCTTGAGCACTTTTTCATACTTTCTTTACTCTTTTTTTTCTAGCATTCTCCTTAAAAAATATTTAGGATATGGTGTGTTTTTATTGTCTGGTGTCTACAAATACATGCTGATCAATTTTTTTATCTAAAAAAGCAATTTGTCAGCTTTAAAAAGTTAACAGAGAAGGGAAATTAAATAGAAACTGAGGATTCTCTTTTAAGATGTGCTGAATGAAATTAATACTGTAAAGTAAAAAAAAAAGTGTGTGGCATATTCTTGCTCACTGTAACATAAGGGAACCAATTTGGAAACACCATGTCAATAGGCAGAGTTTCATGCTTGTCTTACTTTCATGGGAGAATATATGACTGAGTAATGGGGCTACAACATGGGGACATTGAATATACAATCTCAACAAGGGAATTGATGGTCCTGGGCAAGTTCATGAAATTACCTAGATATCATTATAAGTTGTAACTGTAATGTAAAGGTTTGCCAGTCAAAATAAGCAATATGAAAGAAATGATAAATTATAAAAGGATAACTGTACACTGGGTAACTGTACCTTAAGAATTTTTACTTGAAAAAAGTTATTTACACCAGCTAACACAGCTGGCAACTGGTTAACCCTAAACCAAACATCCTTTTTATCCTTTTTTATCTTGAAAAAACAACATATGCTGAAGCAGGGGCGTCTTCTACCCAGCCAAACCTGTAGGTCTGCAGATACTACTGTCACTACGCACTACGCTAGTCTAGGCCTGTTTATAAAGTTACAGGCCCTAACCTGTCACAGTGGATACTGAAGGTACATCAGAGGCCTCCGGGTCAGTTCTTGGCTGGATGGAGGCTGTACTTCCCAGGTCTATGCAGACAGTGACCACCGCAAAAGTTGAAGTGGCCTGTCCTGAGTCAGCAGTGGCTAGTGCAGTGTCTGTCGGGAGTACTGCTGTGGTGCTTGCGTAGCTATCTGGAGTAGTTGTGATCTCTATTACAGCTGGAGCTATGGTCATTTGGGAAAGAAAAATGTGATGAAGGACAGTGTAATCACTACAGTATTAACAGTGTATAAGATCATTTAACAATGTGGGTCACAATGTGAGCTAGGACTGAACTGTTCAAAACTAGAACCATTTCCACACTTTCTCATTTCTAACCATTTCAAGTTTTCATTAAAATACACTCTACAATGTTTATATCATACACAGTTGTTCAGCTTCTTATCAGTGAAGAAATTGCTTGCAAAACTAAATCAGTCATGATGATTAGATAAATTAAAGAAGCAGTGAATGGTTATTATAGTCATTGTTGTAATAGAAAGTTATTTCAGGTGAAAAAAGCATCAGCTACGGAACCCCTTTCCGTGGAATGGCCCCCAACGCCCCCAACCCTGTTGCATGGTCAATCTATGATGTGGTGTGCTGGGACCCACAAGCATTCCTCAGGGCCATACCACTCCCAGTCTACCCCAGAAGCGCCTGACTCTGTAGGCCAAAATACACATCCACCATGTACAGGGGAAAAAGGGAACAGGGCAGGGACTTGGGGACAGATTAGTGGCAGGACGCATGAATCATCCATTTGATCTGCATGGTGCATGTCGGGAGAAGCTGGCTTGAGTCTAGACAACAACTTGAAGAGACGGGGTGCCAATTTCGGTAACTGTACTTGGAGGGATAGGTCTTTAGTTGACAGCTACAATCTGTCTGGAAGGAAGACCAAGGTCGATTTCAGGAATCTTCAGTCCATTTATGGGTCACATTTGAAGCAATAACAGTACACAGAGTCTTTTTCCATGCCCTATGGCAACCGGGTCCACCATGTCAGCCTTCTGTTCAGGGAACATGGGCAGGGGATTTCCAAACTGGCACGCAAACGGATACATGCCAAGAGATGAGTGCCAAATGATGTGCATACTCTGCCCAGATTAAGTGTTCAGCCTAGGAGGAGGGGTTTGGAGGGACTTGACACCGGAGAGTCCCCTCGAGATCCTGATTAACTCTGTCTGTTTGGCCTGACAATAGGCTGGTTGATGCCCCAGAACTGGGGGCCTTCAAGATTCTTTATTCATCACATACACAGTTATATATTTACATTATGTTATGAACTGTGCTCCTGAATCGGGTCACAAGACTGGGCAATACATTGGACAAATACATAAAATTAAAGAGAAATTGGAAAGGTTAACATTTATAAATAAAAGATTAACTACAAATATAGCAAGAGAAAATGTCCTTAGGATCACTAGAGAGATGTAAAATTTGTCAGATATGTCAGATGGAAGAGACACGGCCCTGTATTTTTGGGCTGGGCTTGAATATGTTAAGTCTCATCCTGTACATTGCAGTCCCGTTGATGTTGGGGGAGTGTAGGACTTCTGCTGTCTCCTACTGTCGCACCGGCTCCTTGGTTTTGCTGATATTAAGTTGAATCGAGAAGGATGTCAGGTTCTCCACCTCCTCCAAGCATACGGTTTCATTATTGTTGGAGAGCCCGGCACCACCGTGTCATCAGCAAAGCTGTGTGGCTACGCAGTCATGAGTGTAAAGGGGATAGAATACGTAGGGTGGAGAATACAGCTTTGCTGAGTTCCTTTATTGAGTGTGTAGGTACTGGGGACACATATCAACTCTGAGCCCTTGTGGTCAGCCTGGGAGGAAACTGTAAACCCAGGCACACAGATGGCTGTTCAGTCCTAGGCCCCTCAGTTTGGTGAACTGTCTATGGAAGATCATGCAGCAAACATTCTGCTGTCCCTTAGGCTGATGACAACTTGGGCAGGGACCACTGACAGACTGAGCTCCAGAAACACTTTCTGGGCTTCCAATGTCCACTGAAATCATTTCACAGATTTCCTGGTCAGGACATTTAGCAATGAATCCACTATACATATTAACTACAAAAACGCAGAAAGAAACGGGCAAAACTGGATATCATTGCACAAAAGGGTGTGGCCAGTCCATCATTTGCAGCTTACCTTTGAATACCACCAATCCCAAGAAGTTGAACTGAGTTTGGTAAAAGGACATCTCTAGTTTTACAGAATGATCCTCTACAAGCAACTGAAGTACTCTCCTGAGATACGTGCTTCCTAACAACTTGTTGTAAATGAGTCTGTCATCCAGATGTCCTCATGTGGCGAACCCAACCAGGGTATTCTTCAATATGTTTATCAGTCCTAAGGGCATGACAAGGTACTTAAAATGACATGCCATGGGGGGATTAGTGCCAGGGAGGAGGTCAGTGGCACAAATGGCTGATAAACTGGCATTAGCAAGGCTTACTGTTTACTAAAGACCTCTTGGAGGTCCCAATACTCAGAGGGTGTCTGAAGTATGACAGGAGTGCCCTGGGCAGGAAGACTAGCAAGGCTTGTCCTGAAGGTTGGGAGCCACAAAGGCAGGAATGCTGATACCTCCAGTATCAGCACCAGGCTACAACTGACCATACAGAAGTCAGACAGAGGGTTATGATGCAGCCAGGGAAACCCCAAAATGTGAAGCAGATCAGGGGCACTTACCAGTTCTTTTTGCTGTGCTGCCCTGTCTGCATTGTGAGGAGCTGGGGCTGCTGGGTGACTACATCGGGCCCAGACAACACGCATCAATGGCAGACAGATGCAAAGGCTGCTCTAGTCAGACAAGGGGTAACTTGAGGGTTTTGCCATTCTGTCTTTTTTAGAGGCAAAGCAGAGAAAAGATATTGACAACTGACAGAGAGAACTAGGGATCTCAAAAGGGCAAACAGAGGTCACGCAAGACTGCAGAAAGAGAGACTCATGAGGAGAGAGAAAAGGGAGACAAGCTCTCAAGGCTCTATCCAAAAAGCCTTGTAGTTTGGCAGAACTCAACAGAAATAAGGACTCAGCACAGAACACAAGGAATGATTATTTCAAAGTAAAGTTCATCTCTGTTCAAGTTCCAGAGAGTTTCAGTGGGAATCGGGGTGATAAAACCATTTAAAACATCACATTCCTAGAACATCCTTTAACCAAAGTCCCTATATTCCCCTTGAGAAGCCTTTCTAGTGGATATATTACACAATCCTTCAAATAAATCTTCTTACACTACATCTAAGACAAAGAAAACTGTGGAAAAATGTATCAGAGCTGAGTTCAGGGTGATGGCTGAGGAACAAAAGCAGCTTGTTCTCAATATGAGGGACAGAAAGAGTGATGGCAGCAGAAGAAAGAAAACATGAGCATGACAGTACTTGAGCATAATTAGCATTTTACTTACTGCCAAGAGTACCCGCCGCTTCACCTGCAAGAGGATAGTCAGAGAGAGAGAGAATGAAAAAAATTAAGAAAGAACGAATGAAAAACAACAGATGTAGAAACAAATTTTTTTTTAAAGACATTGAGAGATCGAAAGAGGGAGAAGGATAAAAAGTAAGAAAAGGTAAAAGAGCAAGAGTGAAAGAGAGGGAGGAAAAGAAGCGAGAGAAAGACAGAACAAACGAGCAAGGTTTACTCATTTATTTTTGAAAACAGTGCAGCATCTTTATTTATACATCTGACACTGAGGGAAGCCTGTCTGGGGCCTCTCAGTTCTGTCTGCTTAATGTGTGTCTGCCAGCACTCAGAGTGAACGAGGCAGGCAGCAGTGGCTCACTCTGCACGTTCCGCCTGCGCTGCTGCGCTGGTTTGAGTTGTGTGTGTGTGTGTGTGTGAGTGTGAGTGTGCGTGGGTGTGTGTGTGCATATGTGTGTGCACTTATTCTCTTATTCACTCCACATGTCAGCTTCCACAGAGACATGTTCTAAAGTCAACCTCCTACATGAAAGCCTGTATGTTGCGAGTGCATGTGTGTCTGTTTCCTGCCTCATTTGTGCAAACACATCCTGACCATACACCATACTGTGCTACAGTTTCCCAGTTAAGTGTTGTTATTTAAAACAAACTATTTTAACAATAACTATCTGCCAAGTTTCATTAAACATGCATTGGCATTTTATACATTTTGTAAAGCCATACTGAATGCATCTTCAAGTTAGAAAACAATTCAGTTTAGCGAAGAATGTAGCAGTAAAATCACTTTATTTTGTAGGTGTACGTTGACATTCAGAATCAGAAAAACTTTATTGGTCCTTGAAATTTGGTCCAATGTAATGATTGTCACAACAGACAGAGACACAGAGACTGTAACAATCAGTCTAAATAAAATCTAAAGAAATATCTTCAGAAAGAAAAAGCTCAACAAGAATAGACTATGCTATATAGAGAGATGCTTGGTATAAATTGTGACACTTTATACTGATACTGCATTTTAATGAATTTGGATTTGTATTCATTATTGAAATACATTTTTTTGGACGCGCCAGTCTCAGTGTTTGGAATGATCTTACATGTTTTGCATTCATGAAAGAAAATGAATCTAACATCAAAGTAAAAGGTTTATGCATCTCGTAAAAATGTAAGTATTTTGTGATCATTTTGGACATGTCAGTGTAATTCCAATGTAAAGTGAGATGCAAGCTCAGACACTTTCTTTTTCATTTCTAGAGCTGGTCTGTATAGTTCAAACACTGGAACATACATTCAATACAATTTTATTTGACTTTATATTTAATATTTAGTTAAAACTTGCAGCATTTCAATAAAAACTACAAGACATTTCAATAAATATATACCAAAGACAATGGTTGTTAAAGTAAGTCAAATTATATCTGATTTAGTTTAGGCATCCATGACATCTCACCAGAACCAACAAACTGTGCTGCTTTTAATTGTGCCTCTGAAGCTGAAAGAGCAGAGATGCCTGAAATTGCATATGCGGATGCACATCATATATCAAAAGAAAACAAGTGTCTTAGACTCTATTTGGCACACAAGAATGCGAGGCTATATTAGTGGTCTACATATGCGTGAGAGGACTACTAATACCCTGCTGTATGTAGTATATAATTATTCCCTCATCTACATATATATCAGCCTACTGGATATATTTGGAACTGCAATTATGCAAATAGCCTGTAAATCTATTTGGGCACGCTTAACAATCTACAAACAGGAATCGAATTTCGCAAATATCCAATTAATTAAGACTTCATTATATTAGTACTATTAGTTAGTATAATATGATATCACAAACACTTACATGTGTTAGGGGATCCATTAGGTGTGGGCAGGTATGACCCGGGTTTCCATGACTTGGCCTTGAAGCCTCGTTCACAGCGGGCACAGTCCTGCCCTGTGGTGTTGTGTTCACATTCACACTGAAGGCTGCCGTCACGGAACGTGCACTGTCCAGCATGAAGGTTACACTTACACCTGCAAAGACACAGACAAAGAGCAGAGAAGAGAGAGAGAACAACCAATTAGCGCTGAGACCATAGCATGCCTGTCGTAGAGCCAAGGGCAAGGACTATCCTACAGAGGGTGTCCTGCCCTGGGTATTCACTCCAGCCACAGGAGATATCTCATTAGCTCCACTACTTGGCCGTCGCCATGAGCTAATTAGTTGAATCAGGTAGTGAATGGCTTGAGCCGAATAGCTGCCGGAGGTGTAGTCCTCTTGGATGAAATTAAATAGCCACAATGGCTTCTCTCAATCCCCAGACTATTCATGAGGCAGCCCAAAGCCCAAACCAAGTCAGAGGTGTGCTGCCTGCTTGTGTCTTATGAGAAAGCCGCATTTCATTATAGCCTGGAACCAAAATGAATCTGATCCTGGGTCGATCCACTTTTCCAAAGTTTTGTCTCCGACATTAAACCAGCGCCAATATGACATCACATTCAGCTTACTCACCTAAAACACAAGATCAGCTCAAACGACACCTGCTGGATTAACCCTTCAATGAACGCTTGTTTATTCATTATTAATCTTAAGGCTTATGTTAGCAATAGAAGATGAAATTCCTGTGCTTTGCTTTTCTTCATCTTTGGTGTGCACCTGCAACCAAATCAAAGCTGTGATCTTATTTGTGATACGACATCACTTCAAGTTGATTTTTTTCTGCTTTTACACAATGCCAAGTGTCGACTAGAAGGCTTTAAATATCATCCAGTGGAGTGAAGCAGCGGAACTGCATTCATCCATTACCCTTGCAGCATAGGCGGTTCTGCACAGGGTCCAGGGGGGGCCAGGACCCCCATAGAATTGTTCCTGGCCCCCCTTATGGCCCCCCTGCCAAAGATTTACATATAAATTTCTTATTGCGACATGCACTGGCTTGAAGAACAGAACTAACGCACTGGCCCCCCCTCGGCCCCCCTGATACTTTTGGTCTAGAACCGCCACTGCTTTGGAGTGTTGTTTGTGATCCAAATCTGATCATTCAGCATCTGTACCTGAACGCACTAATGCTTCAATAACTGAATGTAATCAAATCCTCAAGGCAATGTTGGCATTAATGACAGAGATGTGAGTAGATACTTGATTCATGTACTGCCTTCGCTCCGAAAAAATCTCATCCAAAATCTGCACCTGAACTCAATAATGCTTTAATGACTGAATGCAAACAAATCTTTGCAGCAATGTTGGCATAAGCTACAGAGATGGGAGCAGGTACTTGATTTGTGCACTGCCTTTGACCTAAAAAAGTGTACAACATTTAAAAAACATTTAATTTGCCCATTATTTTGTTTCCCACGATCATCTACCATTTATATATAATTTGCCTTCACATTTACAAAATTTGAGATAGGACTGACTGTTTTGCCTTGATTTGATAAGAAAACACTTTCCACATAATAGATACAATTTTACTGACAAGTCAGTTTGAACTGGATTAAAACAACCTGATAGTCCTTCTTTTGTTTGTTTTATATTGGTTTAAAGTTTCCAGAATCGATCCATCTTAAAACAGCAGCAAGAAGTCCATTAAAAAACTGACTAGATTTGGACGGAACTGACTGAGGAATTACAATACCCTAGATTTCCAGGCAAAACAAATTGCATTGGAAAAGCATTTAAGTGTGGAAAATAAGAGTTTATTATGCTGTCCGGGTGACAGCAGTCTATGGACTAGCCAGACTGGGACAGACTTGATAAGGCTTTGTTCTTACGACAAAGCTCGCTGCAGTAGGGACTCAAAGAGTGAAGACGGTAAATGACATCTAACTGCTCCAGGGGAAATACAGAAGAAAGAGAGAGAAGGAGAGAGAGAGAGAGAGAGAGAGAGAGAGCATGTGTGTGTGTGTGTGTGTGTGTGTTTGTGTGTCTGTGTGAGTGAGAGAGAGAGTGTAGGAGAGATGATTACTCACCTAATCAGAATAAATGGGAGATTTTGAGATGGCATCTGCTGTCAAGTATTTTTGCCTTACTGTACTTGCTCAGTGATATAAATGACATCAGAAGAATCTGCAGAAAAGCACAAAGCCCCCCTCGCGCACTAACAGCTCATGAGCAACGCCCTGGCCCTCTAACCACCACTGAGGTAGTGTTGAGATTAAAGGGGTCCAAAGAGGGTTAGTATGGAAATGATGACTTTTAGAATTACAATCCACGTAATCAAATAAACGAGTGAGCCCCGATGCATATCTGCCCACTGGAGGGAGCAAGTGTCCATTTGCATGAAGTATGGAGTGAGCAACTAACCACTTGCATGAAATATTTATGAAGCTGACCTATATATTTCCATGAGGACGCTCAGTAACTAAACCTTATATTAGGGGTATATTGCCGCATAATGAGATCATGCCTCGCATTTGCCTTCTGTAAAGTTAAATGAAAAAGCTGATGTTTTGTGAAGGTACATAACTTCTCAATAATTGGATAACTTTTGCCTCTTCGGCTTGTAAAGTAAAAATGGTGCTGCACATGGTGCAGATTGCGGCTGAGCCTTTCCAATGAGGGACTTGAAACTGTACGCTGATCGCTCAATCAAAATCACAATGATATATAATAATTGGCTACAATAGGCTAGTAGGAAGCTAGATACTTGGAGTTAACAATGTGGTTACAATTTTAATGAGATTTTGCCGCATGTAAAAGTTAAAGTAATACTTCAGCAATTTCTACAGGATTCTTGGAGGAATCTCAGTACATTCAGAGAATTTCATCTTACTATTGGGTTCTAGACGAATGTTACTTTATGAAGCCATACTATAAGACACTATCCAAAAGTGCAAAAAAGCCAAATTCTTTTTATTAACTTCAGTGTAAATGGGTGGAGCCATTGAAGGCAGGACAAGCAAGCTGATTTAATGACATCACAAAAATAAATGTTAAAATTGAATGTTCTTGTAGCTTATTTTCTATTTTGTAGACTGTATGTATTGCCTAACAAATGTCACATACATGTTTACACACAATATCAAACTCTTTCATTTCATCAAAATGACAAAAATGAGTTATAATAAATTATCAATTTTCAACAGAAGCAGCATATACGTGTCTTTATAACTGATTACACAGTCTGACTGGGTGTAACAGGTAAACTCAGTTATACTCTCTAATGCTCTAATGCAGACATAAAGCTTAGAAAAGTCCCTCATGGGGAAGTTTAAGTGTGTCCACATTACTCTCTCACTTCCCCGTTATCTCCCGCCACTGAAAACATGGCAGATAGAGCCGGATAATTGACATAGTGGAGTTTTATTCAATTTCATTTACTTTAATGAAGTCTGTTTTTTTTCTATCCGAAGGGCCTCTGGAAGCAGACTGCTGCCGCCCTCCGAGACCTGGAAGCAATAATTAAAGCCTGGTGTCAATCACAGGCTCTTTCATTCTGGGACTTCTCCAAGACCGTGTGCCCATCAAGCCTATCATGACAAATTAATCAGCGGCTGCTCCCTCCGTTTCGCACAGCCTTGCCTTTGGGGAGAATCGGGCCGCTCCTTGCTGAGAGCGAGCGCATAATTCCCAAATTCAGGAAGGCATTTATCAATTATAGCATGCTGAGGGCCCTCACCGATTTCTCCGACCTAATCTGCAATGTGGGCTGCCACAGTCCTATTAACCTGCACACAGGCTCAGGCCATCCAGTGGCTGATCGTGTGTCTCTCTTTATGCTCCTGCAAATCAGTAAAACCAGTGCATTCTCTGTTTTTTTAGCATCTCTCTGTATATAAGAATTCATTAAACAAGCTGTATTTGTTACTGTGCCTTTGGAAATTATATATGTAAGCAAATGCACTCACTTTTGATGAAAACATAAATTTGCCCTATCATTCAAAAAACAGGACTTGAATGAGCATGAATGGACAGAGAGTTCTTACATTTCTTTAATAGCTACACTGAGTCATTTGAGAACAAAATCGTTCTCTAGAAATGATTGACTGTTATATATATTTCTTTAAAGAACCTTCTAAACTAAAGTATCAGAAAATATTTTCCTGTTGTCCTAGTGTCATCCCGGCATAAGTTTTGGTGATGAACTGAAGGATTTGTGCTGAGAGGCTAAATAGATGGCGGATATATTTAAATATGTTTTTGTGACCTCACAACAACAATGATTACAAAACAAGCAGTTTAGCTACTTTGGTCCACCAATGGGCAGTGTAGACTGTGGAGATAGTGATACTTTATGTAGTTGTTTCATTCACAAGTTTAGGAGGTGGAATACCTCTGCAGCTTTACCTCTTTCCAAGATTACGCTCTACAAATGTCCAGCTTTACCTTTTACTGCAAAATGTTTCTCACCCCATCTTGTTTTTCTGTTCATCCTTGCAGTTCTACCTCTGTTCAAGGATGAAAAATGGTGGTCGAGCCTTCTACTTTCAGTCTTTCATAATACAACCATATGTTGAAGGTCACCCCAACTTGTAAAATGAAGTTGTTCCATTCAAACTTTTTTTTCCACATAAATATAGAGCCAGGCATGTTTCAAAGCAAAAATTAATTACATGCAAAGACGCCTTTAACTAAATGTATATGCAATGTACATCCATAAAATCAGAGAATGAATCATTTTGGTCTTTGGTGAATCATTGCCACTCTACAGCCTGTGACCAAAGATGGCACAAAGCATGAAAAAAGCATGTCCAACGACGCCCCTTAACGTAATTCGTTCCTTATACGCTCTTACTGCATCTTTAAATGCTCTTGATGCATCTCATGTCAGGTTACGATGTCCCGGGAAGGGACCACGCTCTAAACGATTCAATCACAGCTTAGACAGGACGAGGGGGAAAAAAAGGCCTGATAAAAGAAATCTGTCTGCTCTGACAGTTGAATAAATGCCTGCTGGCGTTTTGTAAATGTGCTTGGGTAGTGGGTGCGAAAGCGCATGCAAGATGCGTATCGGCTCCAGGATTGGTATTCACCATCGCCATCATGAATATTCTAAATTATTGACACCTCACAAAAAAAAGTGCAAAGTGGACAGTATAGGCGCTTGATTAAAATCCAAGGACAGAATACATCATTCTCTGCACTGTAAAGGGCGCCCAGGCTCAGGGTGTTCTGCTGCTGGTACTGGGCTGACACAGGTGCGCTGAAGGACTGATACACTGTGTGAAAAATCAGGCCACTGAAGGTACTATATAGATCAAAACAAAGCTAAGCAAGATGTGTAGGTATTATGAGGTGATACGCATGGCAAGAGACAGTGAAAGGAATTAGGGTCTGATAATACGACAGTCTGAATTCAAGTAAAGTCCATTTTCTTATTTTTACCACCTACACAGTCCACAGTGGAGCACAAAAGTGCAACACAAAAAAATAAATTGGAAGACTGAACACAAGAGTCAACAGTACAATGGAACAGACCAGGATGGCACATAGTGCAGCCAACAAGAAGCAGAAACAGTGCTGATGTTGAATAGAGTATTGTGGGAGATATAGAATTCTAGTAGTAATTAAATGTGCAAAAGGCAATACACCATGGTATTCTGTTATGAGTAGATCATGGGCATAATTCCTACATCTAGGACACCCAAGAACTGTGTGGATTTGGCCTGTCACAATGAAATTTCAACTCACAACGACACCTTACATTCCAGCTGTTGATACTTAACTAATATGAAATGGTACTGACATGAAAGACTGTAATCTTGTGTGTTTGCAAACATGCAGAAATGCTCAAAATGTTACACAAAATTATGTGCAGTGTCAAGTTACAGTAACATGTTCTTTCCTGGAAATTAAGGTAAAAATTAAGGTCATTTTAAGGGGTACAATTAAGGTTTTTGGTTTCTTAGTGAATGATACTAACTTGTGTGTACGTAAATGGATGTCCCTGTTTGTTTGCATAATGTGAACAGTGATGTCTGTTTTATTTCCCAGGGGGTTTATTGGTTCTTAGCAGCTGCAGACTTTAAGGCATTTTACAGCCCAGCTGAGTAGTTATCTTCTTAACATTCTGCTGGGCTTGATAAGTAAAATCACATTCTTATGTGTGGCCAGTTTAGTTTAAAGCCTTTTAAGTCTAAACGAGCTCAACTATCTCCATATTTTAATAATTGAGCTCATGCCCAGTTCGTGTTCTGTGTCGGTGGTCTCTGTAACTCTGTGTACATGTAAATTTGGGTCAGCAGGATCCGGCTGCGCCATATCTGAAACTAAACAGGACTGGTAGTTGGATGTCAATCAGAAAAAGGTGATGAATATTCTATCTGCCGGGGGTTCACACCCACACACTGGAATGAAACTACCAGACAGAGAAGATCAATAAAACACTTCTTTTAATTTCTGTTTCTGTGACATTTTTGGAAGGGTACATGTTTTAAAACCTTTCTGAAATTAAGGTTTCTGGACAGAAATTTAGAAGCAACTGTGAAAATCTGGAGCACTAGCAGTTTTTCTACATTCAGCACTACACACTTTCTCACACTCTGACACACACACAGAGTAAAAAACTTCCTGAGGCTCGGAGGGGGGTTTGGAGTGAAAAGTAAGGGGTGCTGGGCAGTGCCATCATTTGGGCCTGCATGGGGATCCAGGGCAGCTAAATCCAGACACCACGGGGCAGAAGCCCCACTGAGCGGGACAGGAAAAGCTCTCATGAGTATGAGGCCGATGCCAAGCCCCGCTGCAGGGCCAAACCCCTATCTGACCATCTGTGGCTCCAGGATCAGCAGCATAACACACATATGGCCTTAATGCACAGGCAGGCCACACAGAGACATGGAGCTACAGCAAAGATATCAGTGATCTTAAAGTGGTGGTTCAGGAAACAGCCAAATTGAAACATGTTTCTTTGTTTTAGACTAATGTTGGGCTATTAGGATAATGAAGCTAACCAGCATGTTGTTGTCAATTAGCGTGTAGTAATCTTAAGGAAGCACAAACTAAATCATTACCCATTACACATAAACAAACCTCTTATCTAAAACTCTATAACATACTGTTAGGGCCGAGAGCAAGCAATATTGGAACAACTGAATTATATTAATTTATTGATAGTTACAGTTTTAGTGTTTAAATTTACAGGTTTCAATTTTGTACTTACATATCATGCAAATCTAGTTCTCTTGAGGCCCGAGGGGTAGCTAAGCCACGAGGTCTTCATACAAAAAGAACCAGTTTTCAGACTACAGCAAACAAAACACAAGACTTGAAAAACATACACACACACAATGTTAGTCAGTGAACCTGTTTTTGACAGTGATTCCCTCATGTGGCAGAATGGCCACGGAGTTGAGTTTTGCAAAATGGATCTGAAGACAGGAGTTTCGGAGTGCTCACAAATAATACTACAAAGAAAATAATACATATAATTTTATAATTTCTTGATTCTTTTCTTTAATATATGTTGTGACATTGTGCTCCTGACCTTTCTGCCGCAGTACTGAAGGAACAGCGCCCCTCAACCAGTACGCCTCTGCTGGGGCAATTCAGCACCTTGGTCAGCAACTGTGCTGCTCACTGAGGCAGAGGGGCAGTTCTTCAGGAAGAGCTGCACCTGGCGGCAGTTAACCGATCACCCTTAACAAGGAGACCAGTAGGGATATAAGAGGCCTTTTGCAGTTGTGCGGTGAATTTTTTGGAACAAGTCAATGCTTTTGCCTCTGTTTCTACACTATAGATTCCAGCCCTGATGACAACCCACAAGCTTCCTGAAGACACCAGTTCCCCACGCTTCGTTCTTCACTGCCAGCTGCAGGCCCAGAGACCCGGCTCAGCTGCCTCACATTTCTGAATGCCTGCACCGCTCCCCACACTTCAAAGAACCCTCTACACGCCCTAAACCTCTAACTGCACTCTTCTACACACTGTTTTGTAAATAAAGGTGTATTATTCACACTCATCTATACACGTATTATTTCTTTGAATTGATTATTATCTGTTACAGATCTACAATTTACAATTAAATAAAAGGGACAGAAGTAGACTGCAGAGACATTTTAAATCTGCATTTTGTCTGGATTATTGTCCATTTTTATAAAGACAATACTTTATCTAACAGAGTCATCCATTCTATTTCTATGCTGGTTAGTGCTGCTTGTCAGCTACAATACGCTTGTAGCTCTACTACAACACTGAAGAAGCAAACTTCACACCCCAAACATGTCAGGCCAAACTACATTTGAGTGGAGGGGTAAACCATGTAGCTACATGTACTGACAAACAATCACTTTAAATAACGACACAATTTTGCTGCCCATCCTGTATTAAATAAACTCACAAAATGCCACACATTGGACATGGGGAACATGAACCAAGTACTCAGCTCATTTTCCAATCCAGCCCAAAGTGGTGTTCTCGTCCCGCTGCCAACACACCTGAGCGCCAGTCCCAGATCATGCCTGTGTTTTGACTGGCTGGGACTTGCTCAAGCATGCTTTACTCATCAGTCAAAACACCTGAGTCCTCAGATACTTGTGTTTCTAGGTCACTATGACAGTTTTCATAGGGAGATAAAATGCTAACTGCGATTAGAGCTTAATCTGAGCTTATTCAGTTCTCTAGCTCAGCTGTGCTGGGCTTGTCTTGAACTGGCATTTCTGTGTGCATGTGTCTGCCACTGCTGTATTATTATAACAGCGCAGCTGGATCCTCCACGAAGATTCAGAATTATACCAGTTATGCTGTTTCGGCCCATAACTAAAGAATGGGATTCCTTTCAAGATCTGCAAAAAAAGCTGGAGACGGGAGCCAATAAGGTGAACGCAACACTTAGGTGAGTAAAGAGCAGAAGCAAATAAACAAACACAGATAGGCAGATAAAAGGCGGGCGCTGAAAGAGTGGGCTGCTCTGAAGCAGCCAGGGCCTGCCGCTAATGGGACTCGAATTTATTTGCCCCCACTCCTCTCCCTTATGAGGCTTCACTGGCTCCACGTTTGCACTATTTATTCTCATTTGCACAGAAGTGCTGCCAGGTTGATCATGAGTCGCCTAAGCACACCAACAAAAAAAAAAAAGGAGCACAAGCAAGACGAGGACAAATGGCGCCCGGAGAGTCACCCCTGGCACACCGAAATCTGTCATGATTACCTCTTGGCCGTCTGACTTAATACCTCTGTATGGCCACAGCTTGAAGCGAGGCAGAAAGAGGAATGGGCAGAGATTCCCCATCCATTAGGACCGATCATGCCTGGGGTGTGTAAATCAGCAATGCTTTACTGTACCGCAGACAGATACAGGCTTCAATTGTTGTGATTCAACGTGTCTCCATAACAATGTCCCGGTGTCATGCGCCAGTTTCGATGTGACTGTAAAAGTGACAGAAAATAAAACTCACACAACTTTTCTCCAAATTCAGTCAATTATCCTAGATGTGTTTTGTGTCTGGTAGAGCCATTGCCTCACAGTGAGAAGGTCCTGGGTTTGATCATAGCCAGGGTGGCTGAGGGAGTTTTCTCTGTGGGTTTATGTATCTCTATGGGTTCCTCAGGAGTTCTGATTTTCTATCACAGTAAAAAAAACCTGCACTTTAGGTCAACTGAAGATGCTAAATTGCCGCTAGGTGTAATTGTGTGCAGGAATTTGTTTGGTCTGCCCTGTGATGAATTGGCAACCTGTCCAGGGTGCTCCTCTGCCTTTCAACTTCTGATCACTGGGATAGAAACTAGCATCTCCTGCCATCCTGGTTAAGGATTAGAGGCTCTAACAATAGTTGTACCTTTGGTGTCTTGTGAAGGCATATGCTTTATTTGTTTGTTTGTTTTTTTCTGACAGGGTGACCAATGCCAGCTCACTGGGTTCTCTGATGGATCCAAACATTCATGTAATCCCAAACGTTTGGGCCAATCTTAGAGCTGTAACGATACACTGAATCTACGATTCGATTCGTTTCACGATTCGGATCGCGATTCATTTGCGGTGGAGGAGAGGAAAAGTTCTGATGCGCCATTTTGTTTGGAGACACCTGATTTTTACCACAAAATTATAAACCAACATTCGCTTAAATACCACTTCCTTTCCATTCATACTGAGAGTCTAGAAGTCGAGTAGGAGGAGTCGACTCGTCTCTCTCGGTTCACTGCTCCATTCAAACCAAAGAAACACTCCGCCCAGCTGCCCAGAGCCACAAAACTCGCTCAAAACCAGCGGCGGATCTAGAATTTTTTTACATGGGGTGGCCACTGCTATTTCAGGGGGGCCACACACAAGCGCACTGTACTCAAAGTTGAAATAATAAATTAAGGAATTCAAACCTTTTATTTGGAAAAACAATGTTGAGTTCATCAACAAAAACATTCGGATACAGAAAAAAACAACCTAACAAAAAATACTGCAATTAGACACAGCAGACATCAAACTGACCCGGATTTGAAAAGAAAAATAAGAACACAGTTACTAACTGATCCCAGGTCTGTTTAAAACAACAGTCTGCGGTT
>JBBMFX010000016.1:12310599-12325448 GCA_037832545.1 Rhabdalestes septentrionalis | reverse complement strand
GGTGCTATTCTTGTGGGTGGTTTTCCACTGACTGGTACCGGCTCGGCTCGGCTCTACCCTACCACTACAACTGGTTGTGCAGCGACCGAGACGCAGCTGGAGCGGATCTGAGGTAAAAAACATGAGGTAAAAAAATTGATATAATTATAGTCGTCAGAATGGATTAAAATCATATCGACTAACGTTTAGTCAACTATTTGGGGGCAGCCCTAGTGGAGCGACTAAAGTAATTGTCAATAATGTTTTTAGTTATGCAAAACACTATACTAAGCTTAAGAAAAATTTGTTTGAGATTAATTGAAAACTCAATACTGTCATAGGCAAGTGTGTGACTTAATCATGTAGTGTGCAAAGTGCTAATTGATACAGGTACACTAAATGCATCCATCACTAAGTAGCTACATGAGCCCTGAAGCTCCGGCGCTTCACGACTGATAGAGTACATTTAAGGTAAAGAAAAAATCTTTTTTTGTTTTTGGACCAAATCATTTCTTAACATGTCAAGTCACTAGACATATATGCTTCCTAGTCTACAAAGTGTGTGTGAAAATGTCATGTACTAATATAACTAAAATGAAAAGGAACTATAAGGGAATTCTTTTCTTTTTTGATCAAAACATGTACCATCAAAAAACCCATCAAAGCAGTGTCTGAAAGTGACCTTGCGTGCTGTTCAGCAAGGTGCCCCATAGGAGATGCATCTTGTATTAAAAAGATTCCGCCTACGTAATACCTACACACACACACTCTCACACACACACACACACTGCACCATACCAGCCCTGTTCTCAGCAGCCCTCTGCCCTCCCTTCATCACCCTGACCTCTGTGTGTTTGCCAGCGTGAGCTCAAGGACATCGGCCTGACTGGACAGGCTTCCGTTAGCGCTCTCCTCAGCTCCACCTCTCTCTGGAGTGGCCCATCAGCTTCTGAGCATATTGACAGAACAGCATTATCGGATGTAGAGTGACCTTTCGACATCAGCAACTACCACTGCGGATCTCAATATGTGGAGGAGAAGCTACGAGAAGCAGGAGCGCAAGAAAACAGGGACATGCCTTCTTACTCATTTTGGTATTGGAAATAACAATAAAATATTGTCGCGTATTAAACTGTTCTAAGTATAATCTATTTAGATTCGTGTTTTATTGTTTTAAACAGCCCTCAGCTTAAAAACAGAGATTCAGACTTGTATGGAATCAGATTTGTGCCCAAATTTCGAACAAAGCTTTACTAATATCAAACAAAATTCATTCAAAATTGTCCCAATATCAAACAAAATTAATTCAAAATTAATTCTCACCTGTGAGATTTTCAATTTTGCTGCTAGTTTTTCAGTTTTACAGCTGGCTTTTCAGTCACGCAGCCCCCTTTTACATTTTTGCTGTGTGAGGATTCAATTTCAATTCTGGCACAAAGCTCTCGTGTGGGCGGGGCTTCACCACATTTGCCAGCAGGTTTTTGAGTGACAACTCCGTGCTCCAGAACTCAGCCGCCAGTCCCGATCAAATACGAGATTTCAGATCTGTGCACAAGATTAACTCCACGATATGTTAATCGATAATGAAAATATTTGATCAATACTTACAACTGATTAATCATGGAGTTGATCTTGTTCACAAATCTCACATCTCGTATGTGATCGTAACTATTGCTATAGTTCCGGGGCACGGAGTTGTGACTGAAAAGCCAGCAGAGAAACTATTGAAAGTTTCACAGGCGAGAATATATTTTGAATTAAATTTGTTTGATATTAGGAAAGTGTTTTTCGAAATTTTGGCACAGATCTGATTCCATAGTCTTGTGCATCACTGAGAAAGAAGAAACCCACACCAGCAGGAGCACATGAATGTAAACATGTTTACAGTCAGTTTGATACAAAAAAGTGTTATTTCAAATGTGATTTTGTGTCCAATCGCAAAATATAAAATAAGCAAAAGCAAAGCCAGCAGCAGCATGCCAACACTTTGGGTTTACTTGTTTTCAGAAGACTAACTAAAGTCCTAAATCATTGCCGGTTTAACAGAATTACATCTCCAAACTAAACAGCTTTGGGCAGTTTGCATGGTGAATTTTTAATATCATGCTGTAACTACCAGATGGACTTCAAGGGCCATAAATAAGCAAGAACAGTTTACAAATTACATTATAACTTCAGTAAGCAATTGGACGCGCTCACACATCTACATGGAACAACTACATACGGGTGTAGCGATGTGATCCCTATTAGATTTGCAAAACATTCATTTCTCCCTCACATCCTGTATCTTTAATGTAACAAATACCCTAAAATGTTTTTTTTTTTTATATTCAGATACTGCCACACAGAACGGCTAATGGAACATGCACACTCCTATCATCTACCCCTTTGAAGAGACAATAGAGAAGAAGAGGTGCATCTGACGAGGTGCATAAATTAGCACCATCCCTGGGAATTGACTTTATTTATTTCTTACCCGGTTTAATTAAGGTTTGCTCAATGTCTTTGGGATATTTGCCTGATTGAGGCAGAGGAAAGAACTCCCCCTTGCTTTTCCAGCATTTCCAAATCTGGCCTGATCTAGTGGGACTCCTGTTCAGGAGTGCAGTCTCTAAAGCCTGGATCACATGTCAGGCTGCAGCGTGGAGCGAACGGCGAGGAGGAGGGAAAGCGGAGATGAAACCCAAGCGCACTCTCCTCCCGCACACGGAAGTGAAAAGTGGAGATCTAAAGCTGGAGCCGCATGCGGAGAAAGTGATGGCTCCTCGTCGAGCTGCTTGACGTGCAGTGCTGTAGCGCATCATGCCTTGTGAAGGCTCGTCTTTACCCCTGAAAAAGGTAGCGCGAGAGCGGCGCTCATGAAATGCCATCAAAGTGGCGCGAGGAGAGAGACGGAGGAAGAAAAAAAAATCACAGTTTCGTTTTTCAGTCAGGTCCTATTTATAGAAGCGCTCCTCTAAAGCTGGCGATTTGGCTAACTGGACAGAAACCGTCATCTGAGTACATATAATCTAATCCTGGAAACAAGACACAAACCACAGCGGTAGAGCAGGAAATTAACAGCAACCTCCCCAACCCCTTTTAAACAACTAACACTACATCTTACTCAATTAGCCAAGCCTGGCCCTTGTTGCTGTAGCCTATTTAGTGTAATTACCAGTCATTATAACTACACGCTCGATGACAAGAGGAAATGAGGCGTGACAGAGAAAGCATTGTCGGCCGTCCGTGATTAGATTTCTGTTCTAGAAGCGCTCCCCCCCCCCCAACCCCTTCATCCGTCCCGTGCTCCACAGAGTCCATTTACTACAGTCCTCACTGACCATCCCGTCGCGGAGGCCAAAGCATTTTCATTATTCAGCACTTGCTAAAAGGCTTCCCAATATTGGGGGATGAATAAAATATCCAGGAACAATTTCCAGAAGTGTATTAGCTTAGTGTTTACAATCCCCAGCCTGGTCAATACAGAACGAGGCCGCATAACTCAAGGCCTTGACGAGTCCATTTGTCTAATTAACCTGGCCCTCTCCCTGTCGCCCTTAAAACAATTTCCTGTTTGACATACTAGAATAACTATTGATTGAAGGGAAGTATTACCGGAGGTTTGAGCCATGTGTCAATGCACTAGTTGTGTTCATTTTTATCATGAGTATGTGTGCCAATTGTTATACGCATACAAATAACAAATTGGTTTGCCTCTGATGGACATGTTGGCTATCATTTAAAAAAAAAGAAATGTCACCGTAAATATTAATCAATGGCAATATAGCAATATTAAACTCACTCAAAACAACAAATATTGCATCTAATCATGCTGCCAATATTTCAGCTTTACCCAGAGTTCTAAAGTGCTAAGATCTCTGGTCCCCTTTCAGGTTCAGCATTACAGCATTGAGTGTGGTTCTTAGGTTCTTGATCTGTGCAAATTGTTTAAAGACCTTTTTCTCCATGTGTGATAAAGTGTCTTTCTGCTAGTTAGCATTAGAACAAATGCTAACAAATAATAAAACAGTAAAACTATCAAGATTTTATTAAGTATTATTAATGTGAAAAAAAACTTCACTGCTCATTAAAACAGTTTTAATAGTGCCCAGCGCTAATCTATTCTTGCGGCGGTTCTGTAATATTAGACATGGATGCGCAACATCTATTGAAGCTGCAGATTAAGCCCTATAGGAGGGGTGTCAACAAAACACAGGTGTTTGGTTCAACCAGTCAGGAGAACACCCGAATTCTCTTGGCCTACGTTTTCAAACAGCTGATCAAGTGTGCAAAAACTTACAGCCACACTGGCCCTCTGTGCATATGATCTGACACCCCTGCCCTTGAGCTTAATCCTACTAGGATCAAGCATAACACCGCATTGCCGTCTATCATCTGTATTTGCACATTATAGGTGACAAAGCAGAGACAGCACCAATAATAAAGCACACCAAACAATATCCTGTCAGATCTTACCTGGCGGTCACCGCTATGTTGGAGATGGCGTAAAAGTACTTGAGCAGGTTGTCCCTCTGCACGTAGGTTCCACCAAGCGCAGGCTTCAGGAGCCTCAGTCTCAGGTCAGTGAAGGTGAAGAAATCTCGCAGGCCTTTCATACTCTCCATCCGCGTGTACAAGTTGTCCATGTTCAGCAGCTTAGGCCCTGCGAAGATGGCGAAGCGGTAGCGAACTTCAAAGCGCACAATCTTCTCATTCTTGGAGCCAACCCAGCGAGAGTACTGCTCAGTGCACATGACCCGGGTCACGTTGGCCGCTGAGAGGTCCTGCACCCTTTTGGCCGGCATGCCAAAGGCTTCCAGGCAGTCGTCGGCGTAGTATTGATACGGCTGCCAGGTTCGGCCTTTGTCCAGAGACTTCTCCAGCACCATGATGGTGGGCCGGCCGTACTCGAAGGTGATCTCGATGTCATCGGTCACCTCCAGGCTCTTGTTCCACGACAGCGTGATGTTGGCCAGCAGCGGCTCCGGGTAGCGGTTCCACGTTACCGTCTGCCAGTACGTGATAAGTCCGCTGCGCTCCTTGTCCTGCATGTGCTGTGGTGGATGAGCCAGGTCTGGGGTGGAGGCATCACACTCATCGCTGCACAGGTATGGGTTTTCCTACAGGAGGAACATGGGGAAATTTTCAGTCAAAACAGTCCAGGACCCAAATCTGTTTCCTGCTCTAGTATTACAAGTACACTCAGTTACACCAAGTAGCAAAAAGAGGGTGGGTGGAATGGCCTTCTTTCTCTCCTCCCGTGGCGTAAGCCAGTCTTGGTGTCTGTTAGCTGATTGAACTAGCAGTTAGTGTTCTACCCAAAGAGTCTTGTTCAACAATGTTCTGAGTAGTTTGGAAAGATGTGGCGGTGCTTTATCTAACAAGTTGCTGGAAATTACTATTTAATTCTATGATTGAGACAGCAGAAATTGATCATTGGTGATATTTTCACTGATAAAACCATAGAAAGGCTGAAATGCTCTCTACAATAGATTTCAACGTGTATTCCGGGAGAACAGCTCATCCTGATAGTCAGCTGGCAAAACACTGTCAGCAGTTTGTTAAGCTGAGCAGGTAAATGCCTCTACATTCACATTCACTCATGCCCTGTCTCTGTCATTAGCTGTGAGGGTTAAGAGCCTTTGCTCTAGTGCTCCACTTGCATGGCGGCTGAATGGATTAGTCTATGGACTGCCATGTGGTCATGCAGGTGGAGTTAACAGTCACATTCTTCATCGTTGGCTTCATGTTCCCTACAACAGGTGCTTGAACTCTCAGAAATGTCTCTGCTTTTGGGTTCGTAGGGCACTGTTTGGATTAAAGTCACCAATACATTACTAAAACAACTGATCATCTGATTATTAGCGGCCACTCGATTAGCCCTATTATTTAATTATAACTTATAGCTTTGTGATATACCAAAAGGAATATTACTGCAACATTTAAATGAGTTAATAATGCTGTTATTAACAGCATTAATTTTTAACCAAACCATCCCTGGTAGTGTCGCTGCTGTTACTAAATCTCTGTGTTTGTAGTGTTTTTATACAGCTTTGAAATGGAATCTCTGTGGATGGTTCTTTTGATAAAAGTTATTTCTAGCTGCTGCCATTGTAAATTATTTTCAAAGTACATCGAGTCTGAAACATAATGGAAAAGAACAAACACTGCTAATGCCAGGAATTTTGGCAGACTGCTGGACAGCGTTTGTGTTAGACAGATAGATAAATCAATAAGCAGCAAACTAACAAAAGCAACAGCAAAGTGGAAAGCTCCAGTTCACCTTGAGAGCCTCGACTGTAACAGGAATCCATAGGCTGTATGAACAAGAGTAAGACGGAGAGGTCTACAATCAAGGAGCTGGAACATTGACTGCATGATGTGCAAAATATACAGAGATCAGCAATAGCATTAAAACCACCAGCCTAATAATGTATAAGGCCCTCTCATACTGTCAAAACAGCTCAGACCCATTGAGGCATGGACTCAAGAACTCAAGGTTCACTTGCTAGTTAATGTAATTCGCTTCACCAGTCAGTAGTTTTAATGGTTATCGGTGATAAATAGTGGGAACCCTCCTCTCCCCATCTCTTCCTTACATCTTTGACAGGAGTTGTGTAGGTGTACCGTGCGTTTAGTAACTAGGTTGAATAGCTTTACAGGTTTGAGAAACAGATGTGGACTACTTGAGCACTATTGTACGTCTCTCTGGATAAGAGCACCAGCTGAGTGACGTAAATGTAAATATAAATATGTTCACCATCACAATCATGTGATTTCTTTATTATTTATTTATCTTTACTTTACCAAGAAGCTTCCCTCTGTAGATGAGATAAAAATATATTTTACAAAAGAAACATGGCCAAGACAGCAGCCATACAATTTTATCACATATTGAACACATCTTATACAAGACAATACACACATACACAAATATGCAGCTGGACTAAGTGAACTGACCTCTCAGAAAAAAAACAACTATAAATCTCTTTCATGTTATGTTTTATGAGGCCCTTGAATTCATCAAATGTAGGATAAAAAAGGAAAAAAAAAATTATCCGTCAAAAACGGGGGCAAAAACGGGAGTGTAAACTGTAACTTTTTGCTTACAAATTAGGTTACGGACATCTGGATATTTGCCCAACTATATTATGCAACCAGGATTAAATAATTACATGTATTTCGGAATAATTGAAAGTAATAAAAACATTCTAAAATGGCTTATTTTGTCCACCCATAAAACCTGACCGCAATGAATTATTTTAAACGTTTGACAGCCTTAGTTAAATGCAAGATGAGTGATAAGCAGTAATCAGTGATGATTAAACCACACATGGTTCAACCGTGCAGTGTAAAGCATTTCTGATTGAATGCTCAGGCTTAGTCTGGACCACCTCAGAAATCTAATCTGTGAATGTAGCGAGCCTCAGCCTTCATTACCTTTCCACCTCAATCCTCCACCCAGCACATAAATCCAGCCCCCACCTGCTGCTCCAGGTGGCTCTCGTGCTAAACCGCCACACTTGTTAGCCTGACAGGAGTCCTGTCGCCGCTAACTGGTGACACGGTGCTAAGCGGAGTGTTTGCCCACTGCTTGGCAGCAGCAGGAACTCATGTCAATAAACAGAGAGCATGATCGTTTGCACTCTGGTGGTCCAGGAATACACACACATATACACACAAACACACATTCACACAACTCACTCTCTCACTGAAGCTGTGTTAGATTAACACCGAGACAAATGTCGGCACAGCTCAGTGCTGGCAAAGGTCATTTTTATGAAAAGCTGTCAAATAAAGGCTGAAATAATATGTCTTCAACATGGACCTGGGCTATTTTTTGTACACATCTGTCCTGTCATGTTTTCAAAACAAATCTTCTTTTGTTGTGAGCTTCAGGTTGAGTGGTGGGCAACATGATAATATTTTATTTCATTGTTAAAGAAGCACAGGGGTTTTTTGTATGCTTTTCTCATTATGCAGTGGATATAGACTATAATAATACTTACCAACTGAGTGTTAGAAAGTAGTTAGAATTTTGTAATTGTCATACAATCACAAATGTTTTGAAAATCAAATCTCTCAGTATTGTGTGGAGGACAGCAGGTGTATTAAAAGCTGTGAGTGCCCCTGATCAAATGACATGTTTTGTTGATTTTGTAAGTGAAATGACTACACGTCATCCCCACAAAACACACTACTGCTATTTCCATACATGCTTACTGTTTATTTTCTGAATTAAACAACTACAGAACAGTTATGTATACAGTTACGTATACACTGTTTGTGAATATAAATATAAATTGAAATATTACCAGTAAAAAATTTGGACACACCTTCTCATTCAATGTATATTCTTTGTTTTTATCATTTTCTACATTGTTGATTAATATTGAAAAAAAAACAACATTATGAAGGAATACATGGAATTATGCAGTAAACACACCAAAATATGATTAGGCAACGATGGACTGTTGTTGTTTTTTTTTGTTTGTTTCTTGCCATTTATCACATCAGGGGCCCCCAAGTATGACCTGAGAAGCCCGGTCCAAAATATAGCACAACTCACCAGGAAGCAACGTCTAACTTGTAATTTTATCCTGTTGCTATTCTTCTTTAATCACATTTGCATATTTATCTATTTGAAAATGACAATATCTTAAAAAAAACATTTAAAACGTGTTTATTATACATGAAGTTTAGGTAAACTTTGTACCAGTGTATGAAACTTGTAGCCCTTCGGTTGGCTCAGTACCCGTGATGTAGCTTCAGAAAGGTTGGTGACCCCTGTATCACTAACTGTGTACCGGCTCGACCCTCACGACTGATGATCCCAAACACATTAAGAAGGCAAGAATTTCAACTCTTGACGAAGAAAACCTTTTAATTAATCACCATATGATTTCTCATGCTGTAATCAGAGCAATAGGTGGTGTTTTTTTTATATTAATGTACAATGTAGCCAATAATTTAAAAAAATTAAATTATTGAAAAAACATTAAGGTGTCACACACACACACACACACACACACACATATATATATATATATATATATATATATATATAGCGTATTAGCATATTAGTGCACAATATTCAATAAAATTACACTTTTAATAATAGTGTAATAGTGTGTAAATATAACTTTTGCATTTGACTGTAGCTGAAGTAGATCTTATAGGAAGCTGTTTCACTGACTTTGCACACCTGATGGAAAATAGTCTACTCAACTAACTTGGGTCAGAATTTAACCCAGATTTAAGACCCAGGTCTACACCGCTGACCTGATTTAAGTACAAGGCCACATGGTCACACCTCAATAATAGGATATAACCTACAGTGTTTGTCTGGCCAATTGCAGAACAGATAAAACTTTTCACATTTTCTAATGTTCTGTATGAACACAATGTTTAACAGGTCTGATTATATTTAATGATGCCCATGATTACCTGTGTGTGACTCTTCACTATTAACAAGACAGTCATGCTAATCCCTGTGCAGAGGTTAAGCTGAAACCTAATTCTTTGCACATTGTAAGACAGAGCGTCTGGTGTGTTTAGTAAGTACAGCTTATTTCCCTGCACTGAGATTCATTATAAGCAGTTTCACATCTTAGTATTAAAAACTGTAAAATGATGTATGTATACTTTTGACACCAAAGAGTCTGTTGTTTACTTAAATATCCAAACAGGCAAATTCATTAGATGTGATTTTAACTACTGTAAGTTCGCAAGCAGACAGGCGAGAGCCTCCGGGCTGGGTGATGTTTTTAGCATGCAGAGTCTTTACTGTTTATATCTAGGTGTCTCCAGTGCATGCGGCACAATTATCACATATGCTCTAATGAAACCTGGCTAATGACATTAACAGAGTAATTAGCTGCAAACACCTACCAGTGGGGATTTCTAACCTTCAGTTTTTTTACATTTTACAGCATAACCTGCTAAAATCTGTTAGAAAAAAGGGAGAGAACAAAGTACATGGGAGAACAAAAATATATGAGGGACAAAAAAATTATTTCACTTTTCCTGCGTAAATGTAGGTTGAAAAAGGCCCCAGATTATGTGATTTATGTGTTAAAAAACTGCCTAATTCACTTTCCTATGACCATTTCCCAGCCTCTCTTTATGCATCACAAGCAAACAGTATGTTTAAGAATGTGTATCTGTGAGGTGTAAATGACCTCTCTTCTAATTAGTTGGTCTGTATTGTACCTTCTTTAAAATGGAGATATTTGTAATTTGTAATTGCCACCATAAGACTCTTCACATGAAAACATGGAAGCACATAACTAGCATTCTAGCTTCAGCGAATGTACACATTTTTATGACACACACACACACATGGATTTATAAATACAAATTCGAATATCTGATGTATAAGCCTATATGCACATTGCCTATAATGATGGGAAAAAAATCACAAAACGGTCTTTTTAAAACTGGCCCCGTCTGTTTTTAAGAAGTTTAAAATTTGCGAGTCATTTTAACAGTATAACAAACTGTTATATCTTGCAAAATACTTTACATATTGCATACCGCTTTGATGGCCATAGTAGTTACTACAGAATGAGGGACAGTCCTGTCCAAGTGGGTTCTGTCAGTCTTTCAGACAGCAGTGTGCCAGACAGTATCAGGAAATGACTGATCAAGAGTTTTAAGGCCTTTGTGATAATGAAGAGATGTTTTATCCTTCATTACACTAACCTTATAGCTCCAGTACGAATCAAACGAAGCATATGTCAGACAGCAGCTGACTATACTGGAGAAAGTGGGAAACTGTGCACATCTGTATTTTTCAATCCTCTAAACACTAGGACATATGGCCATGTTATGCTCATAAAATTTTACAGCCACATACCCGGGCGATTTTAGCAGTGAGTTTGTCACAACAGTCAATAGCCATTTATAATGTATATGTGCCTCATAGCCAAGCGGATATTTTGTACAAACTTTCCCCTATTTGTCAGTCCCTGCCTGTACTCCAGACAACATTTACAGCACCTTAAAAAGTGTCCTGTGAATCAGTGGTTTATGAGCAGGTCTTTAAACTTACAGTGTCCCATAAAGTGTAATCAGTGTATCGCTGTGTGAAGGACTGATGTGATGGCAGCTTAGCTGTGAGCTGGAGGCTCCACACTGAGGGAGAACGGACTGTTAGTCCTCTACCTAGAGATGTGGCCCTCTTTTTTCTGCTGCGTGAGTTAATTACAGCGAAGGCGTCTCCCCCGGGGCCTGCGGGCATACAGCAGCTGCCGGTGAGCAGCTAGAGTGGGATGCAGATACCTAATTATACTGGCCAGAAAAGAGCTCACACCCGGGCCTTCGCTCACCCTGAGAATTCAGGAACAGGAATTTAATATGTTAACATGTTTCTCATTAACAGCAGACATATTTAACTAATTAACCATTTAACTAATTAAAACCAAGTCGAGGATTCATTTTGTTTCATTAATCTTTATACGATTCAATAATTATTATGAGAAACTAATATGTAAGTTGTAATTAGAGGAAGGACCTGAAGTGTGGGCTCACATATAGGTCCTTCACGATTAATTAACCCTTTAAGGGAAGATAGATCAGTGAAAGGAACTTGCCGGAATTCTGGCTTAAAAATCAACCGGACAACCACCAAAATGTGCCAAATCTACATTTTCTGTGCTCTCCCCAGGTGCAGGGGCAGCAATGCTGCTGGTTCAGCATTTCCTGGCCGGAGCTTTAAAGAATTTGAAGTGCTTTCATATTGATGATTCAGGATGCATGAGGCACTTTAAAGCCAGTTAAAGCTCACTGTGTTTCTGAGTGGACTGACGATGCCCATGATGCTGCAGAAAGCTCCTGGTCATTAAAATCACTATTTAGCTCCAATGTGTTCGTTTAGAATGGTTCAGTACTACGGTGTTCGCTTTAGTCAGCTCTGAAAACAGCATACGTAAGCAATTCCAATATTCAACCATAAGTCAAGTCAGGAGGCCTATCTAACTGAAGTAGAATGGTGCACTTTTATATTGTCTATCCTTTAAACAATCTGGGAGTATTTCTGTACCATCTATACAGACATCTATACTAAATACTAAAGATCTAAATCTAAACAAGACAAAAAGCAGGCAATAGATAATAACCCTCTGAAGAATAAAGACAGTGTAAATAAAACCACAAAAATGATTACAGGATGTAATTTCCGGCGTGTGCCACTAAATCTAGCATCCTCAACAACTGAGAACGACTTCCATTGATTCCTTGCTATTCAATGAAAGATTCTATGTCTTTTGTTGTTTCTTTTTAATATTTTAAGTATTGTGACGCTGCCATAGACTTTCTTTTCTGTTTCCATTGTTTTGTATTCTGTGTACTAAATGGATTTCAAGTTGTACCAAACTGGTACTGGATCGGTCTGTTGGCCTAAAATGTATCCTAATACCTGTAAAAACTCTTAGAAACTGTCAAGCAGTCTCACATTACTGATGTTCTCACTGCTGATCTGCTGCCATTTAAACAGCTAGAACACAACTTTGCTGACTGGTGGTAAGGAAAAAGAAACAATTTTCATAAACATTCCAATTATTTCTAATGTCTTAGATTTTAATATTTTGTTGTAGGACTATTCTAATGTTTGTTTTATCAGGTTTTGGACCATTTTCTTATTTGACCGAAACCTAAAATGGCACTTTTGACCATTTTCAGCAGAAAGTGTTCAGGTGTCAGTATTGGCTGTAATCTATACTGAATACACTTTATCGTGTGTGTATCTAGAACCTCAGCATCCACTCTTCTGTCCAGTAAAGAAACAGAAGCCATTGGCGCACACAGTGTTCTCCACTTTTGTGTTTATTTTGTCCTTAATGTGCTTGAATGCAATTTTTTCGTTAAACATTCATGGAGTAAGGATTTATGTACTGTCAGTACATTTTCATACACAAACAAACTTTCTTCGTCAGGCCAGTTTAGTCACTGTTCCATTAAGACTAACATAGGTCAATGACCTCTGTTGAGATTGACCACCCTGTATTATGCTTCATTTAAAAATCAATCTGGACTGAAAGACTCCTTGGGCTCTCTTAAATTGCTGTAGACTGACTAGGCAGTTTTACACTTCAAAAAACGCAATACAGCAGAAGATCAACTATAGTGTATTTGATGTTTATATTATGTCTGTATTAAATCAATTCAAGTACTTATAACAAGTTTAAGTAATTTTTAATTAACATTTTTGTGATGTCACAAATAAAAAAGGAGATGTTTTTGTACTTTAGCTTCCCTTTAAGCTTAAACAACATTTACATGCTACATTGAACTCTTCTTTTCTAATTATACGGCTCCACTGAGATGACTAGATGGGGTGGTTGTAGAAAGTAGGGTTGAGTTAAAGTTAACCACTTCACTGTTACTTTGCCTGGAACACGCTCGGGTGTCCTGTTGGGCTGTGATGGGACGGCGGATTTGCACGTGAATCTGTGGTAATTTGAAGAATCCCCCGAAGACCTGAGGAGGCACGAAAACAAGCAGCTGGGGATTAGTGCACACTGACACAAACACAACGGGATAGGCTTGCCCCCCTGTGGGACCATGCGCACGGGGGGGGGAGGAGGAGGCCTGGACTCATGAAAAATTCATCGAAAAAAAGGCGAAACTGGCCACAGAGCTGGACCAGGCTTAAGATGTTCCACCACACATGCTCAGCCCTTAAAATCGTATTAACTGCGCCGGATATGAGGAGGATTCTCTGGTGCATCGCCCGTGTGCTCTCGACCAAAAACCTCTCAAAATCTGGACCAAATGTTTCTGCTTTCCCATGATGCACCACACGGGCGTACAGTTACTCTAGCTGCTATTTTTAGCTGGGGCTGTTGGTGCATTTCTAAACGGGCGACTCCAATATGGAGCAGGATTATTCCTCAGATGGCTCTGCTGCCGAGGAACGTACCTCTTTTCAAATAAGAAGATCAACAATGGAAGCTGCGTCTCACTTCAAAAAGAGATGAAGCACGCATGCAAACACACACACACACATACGCACACACACTTTCTCTGCATGCTCAGATGTGTATGCAGCGCCGGGTCAGGCTCCATCTTTCTGCTTAGCTAAGCTGAGAGCCCGCCTTCACTTTTCTCTCTTGCTCTTTCCTTACATCTCTCTCTCTCTCTCTCTCTCTCTCTTCTAGCCCTCATTAGCCGTACATACAATGCGAGCTTCCAGCAGGGGATAACATCACATTCGGGAAAAAGCAAAGCGCTGTGTAAAAATGCAACGGCATCTCCTGTGGGCGCTGAGTGACTGAAATTTCCTCTAAATCTTTAATGAGCCGGAAAGCTTCTCCAAAGAAAGTGAAGTTACTGAATCTGTAGGGGCTTATGCTTGATCAATTAACTCACTTTCAGGGTGGAGGTGGGGGAACAACAACAAAAAAAAAAGCGAGAGTGAGCGCGTCAATTGTGCACACTTTAATAGCGGCTTAATGGAGTAGGAAACATACTATATCAAATGCATGGCTTGCATTTCTAGTCAGGCAGGAGGAGCTCCAGCATTCAGTCTTGTTACCACATCATCTGAAGTCAAGTGCCTGGTTAATTATGTGTACATACTTCCATCGTCCTCCAAAAAGCATTTATACAACATGAAGTATCAATATTAGAGATTCTTTATTACCCACCAAGCTGCAAGTCGCTGTTCATTTCTCCACTCATGGGATTAATCTTGTCAAACAAAGCCATGCTTTCATTTCTCGAAGTTACTTCATAGGCCCGCCTGAGACCACTAAAACAAGACAGTTGTTTCATAATGTACGCTGTTAAATATAAAGGTTTCCTGGATGGTTCTTGGGGGGGGGGGGGGGGGGGGGGGGGGGGGGGGGGGGGGGGGGGGGGGGGGGGGGGGGGGGGGGGGGGGGGGG
>JBBMFX010000016.1:12290080-12295969 GCA_037832545.1 Rhabdalestes septentrionalis | reverse complement strand
TCTCTCTATCTATCTATCTATCTATCTATCTATCTATCTATCTATCTATCTATCTATCTATCTATCTATCTATATATAAATAAATGTTTACATAGATGAATAGATAGTAGTGGTGGTATCAATTATAGTGTGTTATTTAGACCAAAATAATTAACAAAACATGATCCCTAACCCTAACTTCACAGACGCGTAAAAACATGATGCATGTCATAAAAACATTCTTATATTTTTTAAACATAAGTTTCAATTGAAGTAAACAATATTCCACTCCCCCAGTCCATTTTGTCGGAATAAAAAAAAAAAAAAACTCAACCTGTAATCATTTTTTTGAGATGTCACGAAAATCAGCATGTTTGCACATTGCAGTCTGTTCAGCCCGCCCAGTTCAGCCAGCCCATTTGTGTTATGAAGAATTTTTTGGTCTGGACTGAAACTTTTTTAATGAAGCACATTGCAGATTTTCTGACATTTTTTTTGTGAAAGGAACGGCACCGCATTCAGTCAGTACTCAGTAAGACCCCTTTTAGCTTGAAAGCCGGCCTAAAAATATTCCTTGTATCCAGCTAACAGTCCTTTTTGGCTTGACTTGCGGGATTGTTCTTGCAGAATTCTTCAACTTCAGAAATATTCATTGGTCATCTTGCATGCACAGCATGTTTACAATCTAATCACACATTTTCAATAATGTTCATGTCTGGAGGTGGTCAAGGGCACTTTAAACATTACTCTTTCCTTCTCCTTTTTTTTTCCCTCCAATCACAGTTTTGATTGAGTTCAGCTTTTGTTTTATCAGACCCAGGCTCCTCAGAATGCCCTGGTTTAAAGTTGTCATATAAAGCATACAGAGGTTAATTATTATAAGATTACTGTTAAGGTAACATGGTGACCTTTCCATGTTTGTGCAGCATCACTGCCCAGTGCATTACTGTTGTCTTATCTTGACAATTGTTGTTTTTCATTCTGGCTCAACCCAACCAATATTTGTTGTTGTCTGTTCTCTGCCATCTCAGAATTTAACCATTGTGTGATATTTAGTTTCGCCCTGGGCCAGTATGAAAAACGTGTGTGTGTGTGTGTGTGTGTGTGTGTTTATATGTGTTCTAAATAGCACAAGGTTCTACTGTCCCATATTTAACCAAAATTTTAGCCCCACAGAGCTCTTTTTGGTATTTTTCTTTTCAAAATGTTGAACACCAGACAGTAAATGCGACCAATACATATAAGGTTCCTGTTTCCTGTATAGTAATGATAGCATCCTTTCAGATAAAAATCTTCCTCTGTCTTTTTTATCAGTGCTTCCCCCCGTATCTCTGGTGCATGACAGGGAAGCCACTAAATCATTGTCAATTATGGCGGGGCTGTGCGGGAGGGAGTGCTTAATGGAAGCTAAAGCTGTGATTAACACTCGCAGCTCGCAGCCAGCTGTGAATCGCAGCCGTCGGGGAGCACTGAGACGGTTAAGTAGCTGCTTATCTGTGCTCCTGCGCGCGGGGAAGACATCAGGCTGTTAGCCCATTGGCCATTACTGCCAGGCGGCTCCCGCAGGCTGTCTTCGCAGGGGCTGCCAGACGCAGGTGAATTGTGGGACAAGCCAGACTATCGCTGTAATGTCCTGTCGAGCGTGGGAAAATCTGGAGGTCTCTTGGTTTGTGGGGTGTGTGATTTTAGGGCGGAATCTTCCAGAAGTCCTCCCAGAAGTTCATAATGTAAAGCCATAGCAGAACCATTTTTGCTTCTCTAAATAGCCTATCGATGGGTGTTTCTTAAAAAATTAAATACAATTTTAGTTATATTTTACAACCAGTATTGGACAAAACAACTTTAGAATCCCTAAAGCAGATGCGAGTTAGCGAATACCTATGGAGACTTCCAGTAGTAAGCTTGCACTGCAGAACTTATTGGCCGTCTGTGACTTAGAGAGGTAGTTTTTGATAGACTCTGAGTGGTGAATATTTTGAGAGTCTCTAGTCCACAACAATAGCAACAACAATCGCTGTCTGAGCCTTTGAACCCCAGTTGTCCTTGGTTGTGGGAGGAGCACATTTGGAGTTGAAAGCCGCTAAAACAGTCAAGGACACTTGGTTAAGGGACCACAACAAAGAATGTGTTTATCATGAGATGAGAGTGAAGAACCACTTAGTGTAAATGTTCTTAGAGGAATCCTTGAGTTATTTGAAGGTTCCTCATACATTTGAAAGTTTCTTTATGCTCACACCACATTAGAGAACTAAAACGGTTCTTATATAGCATGGCTCAAAAAAACCTTTCTGGGACCTTTTTTGAAGAGTGTAGGTGGTTGCTCCTGTTGCTTTATAATAGAGAGACAAGATCAGTTGGGTCAGAGTTGAGGAGACAAAAGGCCAGGTGGAAAGACAGGCTTGTTCTGTGTTTGAGCACCCTCAGTCAAATGGTGAAAAGAAGTGCACAGACTGTACCATTATTTCTGCACGTTAGAGAAAAACATAACACACCATACAGTTTGAACTTTATTTTTCTCCATGTTGTTAAATTCACAAAAACAGCGATGAAGTTTGTCTGCTTTTTACCCCATGAATGCTAGGATAGGCTCACGCACATTTACGGCATTTAGCAGTCACCTTTTATCCAAAACGACTTCCGTTCTTAACTACAGGGGACAGTCTCCCTATAGCGACTTGGGATTAAGGGACTTGCTCAGGGACCCAGTGGTAGGATTCGAACCCAGGACCTCATTGTCCAGAGGCAAGTATCCCACCCACTGAGCTACCTCCATCTCATACCCGCACCCCTGCTGCCCTGCTTAAGGTTAAGGTAGTATATACTTTTTTGGTAGAAATCAGTGTGGAGCACTATACTATTATTAATATAGAAATTATCTGAGGTGTTTTTTAAAATGTGTCACTACTGATGTGTTCTTTAAAACAGTAAGTACAGGGGGTGCTCGAATTACAACAGTCTCGACATACAGCATTTTGAGTTTACAACGCTCACTTCTACTCCGACTCAGTGTACACCATGAGCCTCATACTTGCAGACTACGTGGGTGAACTAATTTGCTTGTGGTGGAAGAATACACAGTAACGCGCCGCATTAGTGAGGGAGTTCTCTTTTCCTTTTTCTGTGGCTTAGTTTTTTTTTCAGCTGTTTCAGGATCGGTAATTGACTTAGGCTAGGATATGTTTCGAAACCAAAATTGGTTACATTGCAGTTGAAGGAACCAATCGGTGACTTAACTTGAGGCCCCTTATTTGAAAATTCTTCATTGAAACTGAAACTAAAACCTGAACAAAATCCTCAAAATAATGATAATAGAAGTGTGTGGGCTATGGGATGTGTCCACCAGCAGCATAATGTAACTGCTGTGTCATGCAAGGTGGAAACGAAAATCTGAATAATAAGCTGATGATTTGTGGACTGTGAAGTGAAGGGAATAAACGATGTTTTTTAATCACCATCATTTTCATTACCAGTAAAATGGTTTGTAAAGCCTTACATGTTGATGTTTCATTGCAGGCCTATATTTATTAGTTCATAGCCAAAAATGCATCTCTGATACATTGTCTTACACACACTACACTACTGTGAGCTACAAAGAATACTGTCACTCAGACATTCTTACAGGGATTTCAAGTTCCTGGTTGTCTAGAGCCAGCATTAGTAATTGTGTGCCTCTGTATATTTAGGAAAGGCTTAATCAGTTCTGTATGTGTCATAGGGATCAAGTACAATTACTTCTTTATTCCAGCTCTATATATATATATGAATATATATAAAATTCTTTCAAGGAGACAGACTTTCTTGCGTTTTTATTGTAGTCTCGAACAGTTCTTCAGGCTTCCTTTCTGAATGACTTTCAGTGTTTTTACTTTTACACAGTCCAGTCCCCGTTCCGGACAGTCACACAGTGACCTACATTTGAATCATTCAAGCATGACAAAGCAAATCTAATCTGAGGCGTGAATGAGTTAATAAACGGGTTCAGATTATTCCAGATGATCAGGCAGTGATTAGAATACTGGTCATGTTGAATGTATCTTAAGCATTTTGCAGCCTTTTCTTTTATGTAATCTGCTCGATGTGCCACAGATACAAACAAGATAAAATTGTGTTCCTGCATGAAAAACAGTGTTTTAAAACATAATTACAAATGACATGTAATTTAAGACTTGTTCGGTGTACCTATATATGCGCCACACACACACACACACACACACACACACATACACACAAAAGATGCTTAGAAAACAGTGAGATATTCTTCAAAATTGGGTTTAAAGGAGACATCTTAAGTGTTTTACATCAAAATCTTGATTATAGGACGTAGTTTTGTTTGATGTTCTTCTTGCTCTTGCATATTCATAACACAGAACAGATGGTCTAAACATTTGGTCTGTAGGTAAATACTTTAGCAGTTTGTCTCCGGATGCGTTTTTTCCCCCTTGTTCAGTGTTTCTAGGATTAAGTGTATGTTCAGTTTGTTACAGACCCCAGCTGAAATATTGCCCAGCGCTGCTTTTTCTCCAGAAACCTTGAGTCTTGATATGCCCTCTCAAGGTCACATCGTCAAAGGTGGGCCACATTTCCCCACTTAACAGCCAACCGGCCTGCACTGGCATGCGGCAAATGAGGGCTGAGATGAGGGCCCTGCAATTAGTCCTTCTTTGTTGAAGTCAGTTTTAGTGGAAAATCATTTCTGCTTCAAAACGGTTAATTTATCACAGTCATTTTTGAGAGATTACAGTCACTGAGGAATGGGGAGAACATGTAATCACAAAACACCACACCTGGGAATCGAACCCAAGGCCGTGCTTCAACAGTGCCAAATCATCCATCCATCTAAATGTACAGGGGCTGTGGTACACAAGCAGGCATATGCGGGATAAACAGTAAAATGCATGACAGTTTTCAGTCTTTGTGGTGCAAAAGAGTACCTAATTTCAGTAACTTGTTATAAAACAAATTTGTACTATATGGGGGCTAAAAAATGTAACCATACGGTTTTTGATAAACATGAAGCTGGCAAAGAGGATGACATCGATAGTGAGGTTCAGAAACCCCCGCAAATTACAGCGCACATGATGAGGTGGAAAATGTTTCATTTTGGTATGTACCAATCCATTCTTGTTGGTACTCATTCGAGTACTAGAGCAAAAAATTATGGCAATGCTAAAGCGATAGCTTTTTTAGCTAAAAATAAATATATATTTACACACAGTGACACCAAACAATGTGTATCCTGGACCCTGTTGTTTAATTTCTCTCTCTACTGTGTGTTTTATTGAAATGACAATAAACCTACTTGACTTGACTCAATTCACAGTGAGGTATTAGCTTCCATTCCTTTTTAGCTCTGGTAAAAAACTAAAGCTTCCTTTTGACACCAAACATACTTTAATTTTCACCGTTTTTTGTGTGGGATGAACTTGTGTAAATAGATTTTTTTTTCTCTTTAAATCCGGTGTCAATTTAGGACCTGCAATGGCCATGGCTTGTGTACAGAGTTTACATCAGGATATCAACAAACAACAAACTGCTCTTACCATGAATCGGGGATCACTGCTGAATACAAATAACTCAATACAATATTTCAGCCTTGCCATTTGTATCATTTACGACTGCTTCCCTTTTTTAAAGTTAAAACTAATCAAAAGGTCCCATGGTGAGTAGCCCACAAGCTAATGGCTTTTCCCCTACTGTACAAATTGTGTTAAAAAAGAGTCATGTGGCTTTTTGTAGGCTTTAATCATGTGCTGAATGAAGCTGTCAGAGCAAACAAATGGTGAGGCTCAAACGCGATGCCCGCGTCCACATCAGAGAGCAGCACGCTCGCCGCAGCAACATGTTTCAGCCCTGCCGTTAATGATGGAGCACATGGCCGGCGATTGCTGTGCCAGGCAGGACTAATAGGTC
>JBBMFX010000016.1:12275080-12285080 GCA_037832545.1 Rhabdalestes septentrionalis | reverse complement strand
TGCAAGGAGAGCTTTTCTCCAAATGTTGTGCTTGTGGATGAGGATGCATCTGGGAGTCTGTGGTCAGGGTTTGGCGCGATGCCCTGGGCAGGCTCCGGTTTATCACCATTATCTTACAGCTTTAACCTGGAGCTCCTGTAGGATGACCCACACAGCCTGGCTAATGTCATTTATACTCACTTTCTCCTCTCTCTCTGTTACACCACACACACACACACACACACACACACACACACTGTTTCTGTTCTTTTCTCTTTGTGGAACGCTTTCCCTCTCTATTTAACCTGTTTTCCTTCTCCTGCTCTCCTGTTGCCTCTTTTCACCCTTCTTCCTCCTCTGCTTTTACTCTTGCTCACTCTCACCAGTTTCTAATCCCAGAATCCTCCATCCCCCTCATTAACTCACTCTCTCCATCTCTCTCTACTAATTCTCTCTCTCCATCTCTCTCTACTAATTATTCTCTCTCTATATATGTATAAATCTTTAGTCTATCTAGCTTTCTCTCTACTCATTTTCTCTCTCTATTCATTCTCTCTCTCTCCTCACTCTCTCCCTCTCCTCATTCTCTTTCTACTCACTATCTCTCTCTACTCTTTCTCTCCCTCTTTACTCTCTCTCTCCAAATTCTCTCTCTCTAAATTTTTTTTCTCTGTACTCATTTTCTCTCACTCTTTCTCTTTGTATCTCCCCTTATTGTCTCACTCTTCGTCTGTCTCTGAATAAGTCTGCAACCGTTCTTCATGTCTGTGGAGATGGAAGCTCCTGTTGAGGCGAGCGCTCAGGGTTGTTAGCAGGCGGCTCAGCTTGGTAAAGCCATGCGATTAAAGGGTTTGGGCACGTGCTGCATGGGAGGAAAGAGATCCTGCTCTAATTGAGTGGAGCAGATAGCAGGAGACTGGAACATGTGGCACAACACAACACAACAGAGACGAGCTAATGACAGATGTGGCTCCCTGCTGTCCCTTTGTGGCCTGTCATTTTCCACAGCTCACTTCAGTCTCCGTCAAATCTGAGAGAAATACTAAGTTTGTGGCACACTGCTCCAAAAGTGATGCAAATTCTCATAATTTGACTTTTCTCATGAGCTTTAAAGTGACTAAATATGCTGCAGAACTCAAGACGTTACAAGAACCATGCATGACTTTGCATAAGAAACCCCCCTCCACTAGGACTTGACATCCAACGCTGCATTGACGTGCCGTTTCTCCTTGTTTACTGGTTTTATGTATTTATCATATGCACGTTTATTTGTGTTGGGGTTTTTTGCTTTTTATTCTGCACAACATTACCTACCTCGCTATCAGCCTTTTTACTTTCTTTTTTTTTTTTTGCACGATCTGGGCCTTACAAACTAGCCTCATTAGCCACAAAAACGGGATCCAGTTAGTTAAAATAATTTCCCGTTAACACAGCTGCTTTGGTCAGCCAAATTAAACAGGGGGAGTACTGTGCCGTCTGCTTTGCGCTCGCAGAACGTGGCTCCGCGGCCTCCGAACGCAGCTAATTAGCTCAATAGGAGGAATATTTTAATCGCAATTAATGAGCTGCAGGTCTGTGTTAGTTCTAATTTAAGAGGGCTGTCTGTGTAAGGGAAAGTGGTGATGAATCCCTAAACAGAACATCGGGAGTCTTCGGAGAATGCGGCATTTATTTATTAATTTATTTATTATTTTTGCGCTGCCGATGTTAAAGAATATGATCAAAACCTTTCTCGCTAGCCACTCGACAGCTTGAGTCTCCCTGGACTATTCCCTTTACCCTGCCGCATTATTCCCTTTAAAAGAGTAAATATATTTAGTATTTGCAACACTTTCCCTTTAGAAATGAAAAGGCCTGTTTGAAGTTTTAAAAGGGCCCTTTAATGGAGCGCTGAATTTTCCATGCTGTTTTGAAATGAGTTTGATTAAAATATACCGTTTATTCCCTTGTGTTTTACATACATCATGGTTATGATGTCACAAACGTGAACGCATGTACATATGAACTGCAGCGGTTCAGTTGCTAATTCATGTTGAAGTGTATGAAGTGTTTGCTACACACACTTCAGTCAAGAGGCCTGGTACAGAGCTGCTGCTGTTTTCTATTTCCATCCGACTGTAATGGTATCCTCAGTCAGTTGGGATTTCCTCAACAGCTGGAATGTACTCTTTACTCCCCAGTCTGAGTATGAAAGCTAAGCTGCAAAAACCAGCATGTTTTGCATACATCAGGGCTGTGTTTTAGAGTGACACCTTCAGTAAAGATTCCTGGTATGGACTTGCCACCGTTTTTTATTCGTATCTGTCTGTAATGGGGGTGGTCTAAACGGTCTTCATCAAAATCTGGATTGCATAGTTTACTCCCCAATTAGAGAATGAAAACTAAGTTGCTTTGTATATCTTAGGGTGATCAAGTAAAGTGGCCCATTGTAGTCACGTGTGAACACACCACACCACAGGACATGCTGTGAACAGTGTGAAATTCTTTCTCTGCATTTAACCCATTCACCAAATGAAGCTGCCACTGACGGGGAGTTTGGGGACAGTGCCTTGCTCAAGGGTGCCTCAGTGGTGACACTAGCAGTGCTAGGATTGGAACTCACAACCTTCTGATTGCAGTTGGTCACTAGCTGCTCCATCACAAGCATAAACACATTTACATATGAACAGCAGAGGTTCAGTTGCTCATACGTGTTGAAGTGATATTTAACAATGTATGCAGCTGTTTTAGAGTGACACCTTCAGTAATCCTGAAGTTGGCTGTTATGGATTAGAATACTACACTTCAGAAGCAGTCTGTTTTCGCATATATCAGGGATATGATATCACAACCATTAACAATTAGCAAATAAATGGTAGCAGTTAGAGTGTTGGTCCTGCAGCCTGTAATTTTTGGAGTAGAAAAGTGTTCTGTTTCTGGCTGTTGGGATCAAATGCATCAGTGCAGCTTTGCAAAGGTTCCACACATCAGAAAGCAGTGATTTGGAGTTTTTTTCTCCCCCTTAGGATTTCAGTAAGCTTGCTCCATGCATTTGGGCCTCATGTGCTTTTTGAACATGATACAGTCCAAGGAAGCTAATCAGAATATTAATACATTCCCTCATATATTACTATTAAAGGCACAGTGATCCTGATAGCATGCAGGCTTTTTTTGTTAGAGAGTATGGATAGGAATTAACTACAGGCATATTAAAAAGGGGGAAAGAGAAAATGTGCAATATGGGCCCTTCCAAATTAATGTTGAGCAGTAGGATATTTTTTCCTTCTCTGTTTTTGTGGTAAGCGACCAGAAGCTAGTTACGGTAAACAGAGTTGTGTTCCGCTGCGAGATGGAGGTGATATCGGCTCAGGCGCCTGGCCTGACAGATGGTTGGCGTCCAGAGTGCCGTCACATCCATCAGCAGCGCTCCTGACAGCAGAGTGACACAGTGTTACACCTGTGCATTTCGGCTAGCTGATATCTTTCACACTGTTTCATCACTTGAGGAAGAACGCTGCCGACAGGCCTCGGCAAGCGGACGCAACATCAAAGCCAAAGATGCTGCGCTCGCCCTGTTCCGCTCATGAGGAAGAGAGAGAATGAGAGAGAGAGAGAGAGAGAGAGAGCGCGGGGGAAAGTGGAATTAAGGAAGTGGTCTGGACCGAAAAGGATGGATAGTGCCTCCTCTCAGAGGAGCAGATTGTTGTTGAGATTGCTGTTTTTGGCAAACATTTGTTAAAAGAAAAGCTCGGGGGAAAAAATCGAATTCACACAATTTTCAAATGAAAACGAACAAAAGTACTGATGAAAAAAAAGAGTCTACATTCTATCTTTAGCTATTGCGTGCACTTGGGTCTATTTTTGGAGACACTGGTATGTTTTACAGTTTCAGTAACAATGTTAGCAAGTCTATTTGAGATAAGTTAACAACTTAACGTGGGTTTAAGACAGAAATGGAAAGAAATGTTTGGATGAGTTTGGTGTGGAAAATCTGACTGGCCCACACAGAGGCCTGACCTCGACCCTATCGTAAATCTTTGTGATGAACTGGAACGAAATTGGGACCCAGGCCTTACAACATCAGTGCCTCACCTCATAAATGCTCTAAAGAATGAATATGCACAAATTCCCAAAGAAACTCCAAAATCTTGTGGAAAGCCTACCGAGTGGAAGCTGTTATACCTGCAAAGGGGGACCAACTCTACAACTCTATATATTAAGTCTCTCTAATTGAATACAAAGTTATTAAATTCCTTGTTGGTGTAACGATTAGGCATCCAAATACTTTTGTCCATATAGTATAATGAGAGAAGTGCAATCACAGTAATGTTTAGGGATGTGCAGAGCTTCAGTACCATCCCTTTCACTGATCCAATGTAGCAACAAACATGCCAGTTATGTTAGAATGCATTAGCTTTAGATTTTAAAAAAAATTATAATGGCATCATTTGACCCAGGAGCTTAGCTATATTTCAGTCCTGACCAATCAGGAACTAGTACCAGCTTTGTACTGTATCTCTATACCTTTTCCAATTAGTGACTATAGCACGCTATTATTTATATTATTTATAAGTCTCAGTATGCTGTATAGACAGAGTTGAGAAAAAAAAGAATATTGAATACTGCCCATCTCTGGCAATATGCTTCCGTTAGCTCAATAGCTGCAGATTTGAGCCAAAGAAGCTCACTTCAGATTCTAAATATGTCTTGATTAATAACATCCCAAATATCTAGAAAAACTCATTTTGAAGCCCACTTAGCCCAGAGTCAAAAAGCTTTTGAAAGAACTGAGTGCTTCTTCCCATTCTTGCTTGGTTCTCAAAGCCCTTGAGGCAGCCGACCACGCTCTCCATCACTGATGTCAAGAGTAGGAGTACTACAAGAAATACTTTCAAGTGATTGATATTAAAATGACATCGTGGGTTGAATGTTGTACACAAATGAGGTCATGATAATTGAGCTTACTCACATTCTACTGGTCTAGAACTTTGATGGTAGTATAACCATATAGGCAGGTGTTGACCTGCACTACTAAAATAGAGGCATCTAAATCCTATCTTTAGCTATTGCGTGAACGTATGTCTATTTTTAGAGACGCAAGTATGTTTTACAGTGTCCGTAACAATGTAAGCAAGTCTATTTGTGATTACTTAACAACTTAATGTGAGTTTAAGTTTCGTTCTTGAGTTTCTTGTGTATGCACTATATGGACACAATAACGGCATTCAGGTGGACCCTTAATTCCAGTCATGGGCAATCTAAATTCTTCAGCGTACCCACTACCCATACAGTTTGGACAATCTCATGCATCCAACTTTGTGGACAAAGTTTGAGGAAGAACCTTTTCTACTCCAGCACGAACACTCCAGTGCACAAAGAAAGGTCTGTAAAGACACAGGAGGAGGAGTTTGGTGTGAAAGAACTTGACTCGCCCACCCAGAGCCCTGACCACAACCCCATCCAGCACTTTGGGGATGAACTGAAACAGGCCTTCCAACATCAGTGCCTGAACTCATAAATGTTCAGCAGAATTAATGGGCACAAATCTTGTGGAAAGCCTTCCAGGAAGAGTGGAAGCTGTTATACCTTCAAATATCATGAGAGTAGAGCTTCTTCACCATCAACTAGTCAAGAACCTTGATAGCATATAGCTATATAGGCGAGTGTTGACTTGTATTGAAGTGTGCTTTATTGATGTTTGTCATGGCCTTGTTGACAGTCGTACCCTTTCATTCATCACATTCTGTGAGCTTGTGGTTTTGGGTTTGTTATTTGGTGCCAATGCCACAGTCTACCAGAGCAGAATTCATGATCAAAATTACTCTTAAGTATCTATTCAGGAGCGTTTTTCATTTTCAATGCTTTGCCACACTCTTGCCCAACACAATTTGTTCTTTTTCTTTCTTTGGTTCTCCAGTTGCAGTATCACGCCGGCCTGGCCTCTAGCCTCCTTAACCAGCAGTCTCTCAAACGCTCAGCCAATCAGATCGGAGCCTCAGCGAAGAGACGACCGAAAGTCCAGCCCAGCACCCTAGTCCTGCCGATCCAGTAAGTAATTCTGATTGGGTTTTCCACATTACATTGCCACATTACAACACCTCGAATTTGATGCTTTCTAGAGATTCTGTTTGCTGAGTTTCAAAATGCAAACATTTGCGTCTTTCACTCGTGTGATAAAAGTCAGCAAAATGCAGATTAAGAGTATAAAAAGCCTCATGTCAGTTTCACTTTAAAGGCTGACTGAGAGAGTTTTAAGAGGCCCATATCTCAGAAAGCTAATATTGCCTCTATTGTTTCTTAATAAAAAAGTGTAGGATATACATAGTTTGAGTAAGCCTTTCACTCCTTGTTCTCCAAGTATTAGCTGTAAACCATTTTGATTTCAGTGTTTTCACAAGGCTATGAAGCCAGCCACATTTACAAATGTCCATTTTTAGATCTACCTCTTCATGCTACAGTAATAGAGCGTAGGTAGAGTCAAATGAAAGAAAAGCGAGGCGTGTAAGGTCTGTGTTCCATTCATTCAACAAACTATAATACTAAATACATGCTTCATGATTCTTGTTTTAAAATACAACCATTAGAAATGAAATAACCTATTCCCCTGTTTTACTTGACAAGCAAATGCAATCCATTTTCACAGTCTACCTGTCAGCCAGCCATCAGGGCGGAGCCACAGAGCTGTGCTTGAAGGGGCGATCTGTCAGATACATTGGAGCTAAAGGAATATTAACTCTCGCTCTAACATTTGAACTACAACAAATTTATTTTTCCGCTCTCTAGAAAGAATTGCACAATATTTATTTATTTACTTATTTAAAAGGGAGAATAATTCTATTGGCATATAATTTTAATCACTTATTTGTTTACTCATTACTTATGTACATACAAAACAGAAATTACAGAGACATCTGGCACGACAGTACAACGACAAAATAATTCAGTCCCAGGTAAATTTGAGATTAATATACAATATTATCAATAGCAAAATAAAGTGAAGCAAAATCTTTGTCTTAAATCAGTAGTAAGCACTGAAAGAGTAGAATTTGATTAGCAAATATCTTTTCGGGTGATGTTAATCTAAGAGGAAAATAAGTGTATTTTAATTAAATGACTGTTTCTCATGATTAAGAAGATCCAGAAGAATATTTAATGCAAAGGGATATGTCAGCACATAATACTGCTCAGCTTTTTGTGTTCTATTAAACCAACAAAGGGTAGAGACTATACTTTCTTCCATGGAATAATTTCTACAGTTTCACTTCAGTACGTAATTACATGAAGTACAGAAACAATTTCTCTTTTAAATAAACCTCTAAGATTCAGAGTCATTTTTCTGATTAGAGGAAAAGCTGTATGCCTGCAGACCATTCCCATGGATCTAATAAATGCAGAGGCTGTTGTGCATATTCGTTTTTAAACAGCATAAAAACTCCTGATGAGATCAACGCCGTGGTAAAACTCCTTTGGAGGTTTCAGAAAGCCACACTTTTGACCATTAAAATGTTGATAAAGAAAAGAAATATGATTTAGTTACAAGTTAGAGCATGTGTATTTTTTCTAAGAGTTGGAAGGAGAGAAAATATTTTTTTAAATGAGGCAAAGATCAGCTGGTTATAAAAATGATATGGTTTACACAATGTTTTGGAATTGCATCATAAAAAAATATTTGGGGAATAAAGGGGACATATTATACAAAACCCACTTTAGTTATAATAGGTCTATGGGCTATACAAACCATGTTCATTAAGTCCTTTGCACAAAATCTCTCTCACATAAAGAGATTTCACCAGCTTTATTCTTGACAGTTTCAGTCCCTTTCAAAACAACCCATTTAAGGGCTCTGTGACTTTTATGCAAATAAGCTGTTGCTAGCCACGCCCCACATATCCCTTGCTTATGCTGCACACACGTGACACAGAGGCGCTATCCAGCCCTGTATGTTGGGCCCTGAGTCAGACACAACACTCCATGAGTGACTTGCCTTTGCCTGTAGCCGTAATGCTTGGAGTTTTACATGTGCTCTTAAACCAGCAGACAAGAATGGCAGATCTTCAACTAATCTAGTGGGTGAGGCCTCGACAGATGAGGGGTGGTTCTATGCATATTTCTCCATTAATATGTTGCAATGGAGGTGTTTATAGGAGCAGAGTGTTACTTGGAGTAGTAGAGACACAAATGGAAATACAAAAGGATGTAAATAGTGAGTTTTGTTTAATATGTCCCCCTTAAATATTTTGTTTCATCTCTTTTCTTATGCTCTGTTTCCCCCTAAACAAAGCCACACCCATTTTGTCTATCCCTCGTCACTCATAAACTGCAGTTTTAAAGGGCAAATAAAATTTTGATTCATTTGTTAACACATAAAATTGTATCAGCCCTTTACAATTGTGCTGACCTAAGTGGTATTTATCATGAGTTGTCGATGAGTTTGCATATCTGTCAGGCCCTACAAAAGAAAAATACTTTTAAGTATGAAAACAAATTCTGCAAGTACAGAGCAGCTGTTGCTTGGTGAGCTCAAAGCTGTTCTGTATGGAGCTGAGTGTGCCACTGGTTTCACTCTCAGTTCTGGACTGGTTTGGTTTGATTGTGCGCATATGGCAGCAGAGAAAAATACTTCATTGTCTCTGGCGTGGTGTCAGCAGGGTCAGAGATAGGGGGCTTTGATAAGAGGCTCCTAAGTGTGGGAATGAGCAGGATGAGAGGAGAGAGCCGGGGGGTCCGCCTGGAGATGAAAGGGAGGAGAGAATGAAGAGAAGCTGGAGAAATGAGAGAGAATATATGGGAGAGTGCTGGACAGGTGTCACTCCTCTCTCCCTCCCTCACCGGGGCGAAGGAGGACTGAGCTAGTGGAAAGCCTCTTCTGATATCGAATGTATAGAATCAAAGTATTATTTGAACAATGTCATTTTTATTGATATTTTAGATAATTTTATTCATAAGTACTTTTAGTTTATCGCTTTGTTGATGATCAGTTACCAGTTTTCGGACTTCTCAAACTCACTGGGAGCAGCTACACAGATTTAATTGTGCTTTTGGTGCATTTGTTTTCTTATATTTGTCAGTTCTGCTCATAAAATATTTTTCTTATACTGGTGTTATTTAAACCTTTACAATGTTTTGTGTTGAAATGTACCTGATCAGTCTGTATTACTGTGTTGATTTAACTATACTAGCTCTTTGTGTGTCAGGTTGGTCAGTGGCCATTTTTGGTCACTGCTTTTGGTTGTTCGTTTTTCCGGTTTTGTGTTTTGATTTAAGGGACTCTTATATTGACATCCTCATTCCCTTGTGTGTCCTGTGTCTGTGTTTCGTGCTTTTGTAACTTCTGACGGCCCTCGAGCCAGGTTTGTGTTCTGTTTTGGTTTTGTATAAATAAAGTACCCCCAATGGAGCCCTGGTCGTCCGGATCCCTCATTCGAGGTAGTTCACGGGTGGGAGCTTACGCCTTCCCCCGTGACAATTTGAATGTCCTTTTTGGTATGTTCAGTATATTTTAAATGAATAGGACTCCAGTACCTCATTGATATGTGGTCAAAGCCCTTCCAATGCAGTACTGAACCACTGAGTCGCAGACAATGCCAACAATGACCAGATAATTCTTCTTTAAAAATTACTAAGATTTAAAATGAGGTCTAAAAGTGGAATATATTATACTGCTACATTGAAAACCTAAAACAGACCTGACCCCAAAACTGTTCTGAGATGCTAAAGGCTTTTTTTCATAGTTGTACTGTACCTTAACTGCACTGCAAGTGGCACAGAAGCTGTAGAATGCTTTGATATTTCAGTGTCTCTCTGCCTGGTAACGGAGTTTCAGAAGCAACAGCAGCAGTACAATTCTCTCTCCACAGTGTAAGGCCATTCAGTGCCCCAAAACCACGTCCATGGAGTTGAACCAGCTGAACGTTTTTTTCTATCAGAGTAGTGCTGTGATTTATTATCAAAAAAAAATTAGGACAATCACGATGATATGCGCAGGCTATAAAACTCGATAAAACTAGTTTGCTCAGTTTTAGAGCATGCGCTGATACAGACA
>JBBMFX010000016.1:12260667-12274145 GCA_037832545.1 Rhabdalestes septentrionalis | reverse complement strand
TAAGACTAAAAAGCACATTTCGTCACAAGACTAAGACTAAGACGAAATTAAAAATAGGTGACAAAATTAACACTACTGGGCAGAAACATTTCCTGTTAATGTAATCTGTACAAGTAGTTCAAACTAGTATCATTTATAGAATATGTAATGAAATCATATCTGACATATATTGTAAAGCTTCATTGTTAAACACTTCACTAATGTATATGAATTTCTTTGAATTTGTATTGAATTGCATTTCTGCTTCCTTTAATTCAATTTCGAATTGTACTTCTAGATCCTGTTTTTGACATCAATTCAAATTCAAGAATTGAATTGGAATTTAGGAGTCATCAGCCTGGTGGGATGGGTATGGAAAAGCATGCGAGTGAATAATCTTCATTCGTTTTTGATAGTATTTTCTTAAATGTGACGGCATTGGTTCCAACTTTTCAGATACTGTGTGTCCTAAAAAAATTCTGAAAATACTCTGTATGAGTATTGGGACAAACCCCTTTTCCAGGGTTTGGGCTAGGCCCCTTACTTTCAGTGAAGGGTTTCATCTTAATCCTCCCACACACTAAGACATATTGGACAACGCCATGCTTCCAACTTTGTGGACACAGTATGGGGAAGAACTTTTTCTATTCCAGCATGACTGTATCTCAGTGCACAAATCAAGCTCCATAAAGACATGGCTGGATAAGTTCGGTGTGGAAGAGCTTGACTGGCCCACACAGAGGTCTGACCTCAACCCCATCCAGCACCTTTGTGAAGAACTGGAACAGAAATTGCTGCCAGGCCGTCTGGTTCAACATAAGTGCCAGACCTCATAAATACTCTACAGAAAGAATGGGCACAATTTTCCACAGAATCCTGTGGAAAGCCTGTTAGATTGGAAGCTGAGCAACTCCATATTAAAGTCTATGTATTTGAATGCAATGTCATTCATGTCCTTTTGGTGTCCCAGAATATTTGTCCATATAGTGTGTAATGGAATAATAATCTGTTGTTGTTGAGCAAAAGGATGCTTGAACAGTTCTGTGAAAGCTTTGAATCCCCCAGCAGTATTAGTTGCTGTTAGTGTTTGACAAAGATTAGCATGCCTGATTCATCTCATCAAGGACTTGATAAATACACTGGCAGTCAAAAAGAATTGCTCACATGCACATATGTCATGAGCGTATGTTATCTGAATGTTTTTGATGTGTTTAATGGGATGCTTCCCTTTCATTCACTAAAAGGAAGACGACCTCAACAAATGACTGGCTATTCCAACAAGACATTGAGAGAACTGAGATGTGGTGGATTAGCATTACAGGAACTATACTTCCTTTCATACGGCGTGAAGTTACAAATGCCATAAATGAAATGCATTGATTGTAGCACAGCTCCTCAGCTTTGCTTAAATGCTTGTTACAATAAATATAAGCTACCTGTCAAATTTTGGGCACACCTTTTCATTCAATTATTTTTCTTTGTTTGTATTATTTTGTAGATTAATATTGAAAAAACAAAATAAACAAAATACTAATAAAACAAAGGAAATTGTTGAATGAGAAGGTGTGTCCAAACTGGTAGCATATAATGAAATGTAGGTTGCAAATAATGGTCACATCTAATTTTTGTCCAGTTTTGTACAAGCACTTATCTCCCAATTCTGATACAATTTCAATTTCGTCTGTCGTTGTCAAAACAAATGTGATGAATGCGTGGCAGAGAGGAGTGATTCAGTCACCAAGACTTAAAGATAAAAGTGGCAAAAAGGATGATTTGGAGTCATGTTGGAGAACCACTGCCTTTTATTTCCCCAGAGAATCTGTCAGTGAATGGTTCTTTTAATAAAACCTTTTTGGAAATGAAATGTACGAGTAGGAAGTAGAATGTTTAAAGATGTCACTGAATGTAATGGGTGTGTGCCTCTTAAAAACCTTGCTTGAATTATTCTTTTTTAGGTCAACAAATTATTCACTTTTTCTATCCTAAAGTATATAATGGATAATTCTGTATGGGACACTTTTTGTGAATATTTTCGAAGTGTGAAAGAACACTTCTTAGGTTTAAAGTTTTTTGGGGCCGAAACTGAAAACCGAAAATACGGAAACACCCTGGCCGAAAACCAAAACTGAAAACCAAAATAAATTATTATTATTAAATTACTAAAAGAATAAATCTGTAGAAAACATTGAAGATAAAACGTCTTGCTTGTCTTTCTTAGAACTATCGAAATGCACATGGCAGACGTGCTGACACTAATCCAATCTGATGCGTGGAGGCCATGGTTGCATCATCTGCGATTAAAACAACAACAAAAAAAACCAGCCGAAACCGAAAATGCATTTGTTGCCTTTTTTGGTGGCCGAATTTTCGGTGCATCCCTATTGTTAATACGTTTACTTTGTTTAGCTGACCAGCTGAATGTAGATGTTTGTGCAGGGAACCTGTCCTGTTATTGTTTGTTAAAGCCTTGTGAAGACTGTCTCCCTAAGAGCATCATATAAACCAGTTTAGCGGTGTAATTGAGCCCCTGAGGAAGGTCTGAGCGACACCCATGGCTCTGTTCTCCATGTGTGTAAATATTAATCCTCTAAACAGAATTATGAAGCATTTAATCAGCTAATCTGGCACTGACAAAGCCCAGCCTTCCGTAAACAGACTCCCAGCAGCTATTTGGACAGCAGTAATCGTTTATAATGGGATAAATAAATATGGGTGATTACTTGTACTAGTAAATCCGCTCGACAGATTTGATGTCAATAGATAAGCCATCCAACAGAAATTAACAGGCACATTTCTGTAATCGTACAACCCGCTGAAGATTTACTGTTTCAGACTCGACCCCTCATGTCCTTTAAAGAGAGACGACCCATGTTGAGAGCCATTGTTAACGTATTAAGGATGTTAATTCACACAGGGTTTACTTTTTTGATTAACAGTGGATTGATGTGTCCTGTGTCATCATGGTCAGATGTATTACCTTGCGCCTGTATGGCTTATTGGATTACCCTTGATCTTCAAGTCTAGGAGAACAATGAATTCAATGACTTTTCCATGAAGCCCTGTGGCTGGAAAGTCACCAGCGAAGCTGCCGGCAGCACACAGTGACCTTGGGTCTGTGCATGCAGGGGTTGTCATGCGTCAGACACTGATGACTTTGAAGCACTGAGGAATCCTCAGGATGTAGACAGCCGTCCTTGTGGGATCGATGCTGAGCAGAGATGTCACTTCAGTCCTGCCCATTCCCGTCAGCAGCCAGGCTCACTCTGTTACAGTGGACCATCCAGGACATCCCTCACTTTGTCTGCAGATCTGACTGAATCGCTGCTGTAAAAACCAATCTCCTCTGAGTGTTGGACGTATTATACCGTAACTCTGCACGTATGCATTTCAAATTTAAAGTAGGAATTCCATCTTAGGAGCAGAAGTGGCATTTGTTACTCCTTTTAGCAAAGTAAAAAAAGTGTGCTTACTCTCAAATGTATCACTTTATGTCCTGTTCTTTGTCTCTGGGGTGTTCTGGAATTACATGCAGTTTGCATCTCTTCTTGGCTTTTAGTCCTCTTATCCCTATTAGAGCCAAAATAGCCTTGTTTAATGTGCTGTTGTGAGTTATGTAGACTCAAATTGTAACAAATTAGACTAGTTTTGTAACTAATGTTGATGTATGGCAATGTTCTTTAGGCGATCATTTTTCTTTGTTTGTCTAGGTTTCCATATTTGATCATAAAAAGCACCAATGAGGACAATGTGGAGTCCGAGCTGAGTTCGGCCATAGCAGAGTGCAGGACTGAGGAGGTTTTAGAGATTCAGTCCCATTTAAATTTTGTGATGGGAATGGTGGCAATCACTGCTCCCCCCTCATATACTGCCAGAACTCACCAATCAAATGGTTTTAAACTCTAAACCTTTTGATTGGTGAGTTCTGGCAGTTCCTAACCAGGAACTCAGAGCCTCAAACCTTTTCATTAGTACTCAGAATAGAATCGTTGCATGTACAAATATGAAACATGATTCATCAAATTTGTTTGGCCTCCGTACTGAATATAATTTTGTCCTAAGTTTTGCACTGAGCATTTTGGTTGTTGTTAGATGATTTCAACATGATGCATGGTACAAGATACTTTATATGTCAAATGCATGACAACACACAGTGAAACAGTGTTTTTGCATTAGTGTTTTCATGTATGTAATTTCACTTAGAGGCAAAATAGTGTTCCTGTCTAAACAAATCATATTTCTACTTGTAGATTTTACAATCTCTGTATGAAAGAAGAGGTTTAAAAGTTCTAATTAACTAGTGAGCATTACTCAAATGACATCAGTGACATTTTCATTCATTGTTAGAACTATTCCTTGAAAGGGCTAAGCTGATAAATGTATCATCTTTTAGACTATTAAATAGCTTCTGAGAAATAAATGGTAACTCAGATACTGACACTTCAAATTACTCAGGTCAACCCTGCTAGGATATAAGGAGAACAGTACTGTAAGAGATGTCAGAATAGAAGTTTAGGTTAAACCAATTTGGGATTAGACATATCGGTGGCCAAGAGGTGTTTGAGTGCTGCATTGCAGCAGAATATCTACAGGAGTGATATGAAAATTTCAGTCGCTGGTGATCCCTGATTAGAGCGAGAGATGAAGGCAGCTCCACGCTATCAGTATTCATCGCTGCTTCTCACAGAGGCACAAGAAAGGGCTATTTGATCACTTTGTAGCATCAATCATACCGCACGGAAAATGTTACCCTGTTACAGAGAGAGCCATGTCTTTTTGTTTTTGTTTTGTATTGTTTTTTCTTTAAACTTGTTTTGCTACCAACCCCACTATTTCCATGTTGCCCCCCACATGTGATTGTGGTTAAAGATTTTTTTCTTAATTTTTTTTTTTGCCCCCCCCCAATGATTGCGATTGTAATTTTGCAGAAAAGATTTCATCATCCTGGCGGATGGTAATGATAATCCTGGGCATTAACATTCGGCACACTCTTCAGAGTGGATTTTTTGAACTGCATAACAGAACCTCCCCAATGTCTATCTCCACAGAGCCCTCATTAACTTTGCATTTAGATTACAAGGTGGATGGCAGAAAAGCCTCCATGGCCGGCGGAGTCATAGAGACAGCTTGTTTTACTGACCACTCCTTTTGCTCCGCTCTCGACAGCGCACCTTATACATCGACTTAAAGCCAAACAACCCGTTACGTGGACTACAGTCCAGTCCCTCGTCCTTTTACCAAATCCCCCTTCACTGGCTGGTTATGGGAATCAGTAGGTAAACACACAACCTTGAGTATGAGCTGGGCCTGAAAGACTTAATTCTGGACTTGACACATATTTTCTATGCTCTCATAGTTGTCTCATTCTTGCTAAATATTATAGGTGGACTAGAGTACAGATGACTTATTTAAAAAAAAAAAGAAACTTTTCTGATTGTGCAGCATACTGTTGATCAGTTTCATTTCAGACATTTCCTGCGAGCCAAAAAATCAAGTCAAATGTCCTAATCTGATCCTACTGTATTGATACACTACGCATTCCAAATAAGATCACGTTCCAAGTAATAATATTGGGGGGGAGGGGTGTGGTGTGCAGGGGTAGAATACTTGCCTCTGGACAAAGAGGTCATGGGTTTGAATCCTACCTTCAGCAGACCACCACTGGGTTCCTGAGCCCTATAACCCTAAGTAGCTCAGGAGAGTTAGAGAATGGAAGTCGCTTTGAATAGAAGTGTCTGCTAATTGCCATCAGTGTAAATAGAGGATATACTGTGTCGCCAGCATAGGTCTTTACTGAACTCATTCTTGACTTAGACTCAAACCCACCTTTAGCTCGCTCTTGGCCTGGACCTGGACTGCTCTGGATTTTGCATTTATCAACTACTTTCACAGCTTTTAAAGCTCTTCACTTAAAACAGAATAAAAGTGGGCTTTAAAAGTCAACAGCGTGTGCAAAATTAGTGATAACATAATCAAACCAGCCCACCATTTTCTGCTGGTACCAGCACAGTGCCGGTATTGAGCATTGCATCAATGCCATGAATAAAAACGGGGATCAGGGTGTGAGCTGGATAAATCTCACATACTTGAGCCGTACAATAATCTGCTGGAAACCTCCATTTAGCAAATCTTATCTGGTTATTGTGCCCGAATCCTGTCTGCCTGCACGGGGACTGCTTCTAACACATGTCCTGATATCTTCCATAATTTGCTTTTTCCCCAGCAGCTGAAAGAACACAGGCAAAAAATCAACAGACCAGGGCACGTCTCTTGCATGCATACCGTGCCTAAGTTTGGCTCTCACATTGAAACTCTCCCTGCGAGTGTAGGTAGTGAATTGGTGGAGAGGCTGGATTGCAGGCAATTAAAAATATGCTAATGGAGGGGCCTGTGGCAGAGCCTGAAGGAGTGAGGTGGACGAGAGGGAAGGATCGGCAGCCTGCTCTTGGCGTACAGTGCCTTCAGCTCAGTAACAGCTTTGGAAAAAGACCTCCCTGCATTTTGAGTGGAGACATCAGAGGCTGTGTTCAGTCTACTGCAGACACTAGTCACTTGTACACACGAACACCAGATTAACCAAAATAAAGCCATTTATTCTGTGAATTTTCCACAGATATACAATTTTTAGCTGTTAGCAGTGTTTGATTTTTAATTCGCTTTCAGCAGTTTATGAACTCCATTATCGCATGCAAATGTTTCTCAAAGAACCAATCAAGTCTCCCCAAAGTCTTCCTGCCGAATGCAGTGGTGATGAGTTTTTCACATGGAGACAGGGCAGGTTGCACTCCAGAGACAGAGTTATCCCAAAGATGGCCATATTAAAGCAAGTCTTGTCTTGCAAGCGAATGGCTTCCTGCTGTGTTGCCAATTGAGATGTAATTGCACACCTTATTCGATTACCTTTAAGCTGTTCTATCGCCAATAAACTGCCAATGCCACATCGGAATAATAACAACTTGAAAGACTAGTTACACTCCTAGGTCTGCATATAAATAGGTTTTAAAAGTAAATAGTTAGAATAAACAGGTATAGGCATATATACCTGTTAATACCTGCCATTATATTTGCATTTGCATTTACGGCATTTAGAAGATGCCCTTATCCAAAGCGACTTACATCAGTGCACAAGGAGTCCACATCTGTTCTTCAGACTATGTAAATGCGTAGCTTTCATGGTGAGAAAGGGTCAGATTCTTCTGATATTGTAGAAGGAATCTTCATGGTCTGGAGATCTGGTCAACCTGTGGCGAGAAAGACAGATCTTCATCTAGTATAAGACCAACATTTCTTACATTCTTTGAATGGACAATTACCAAGTTCCCAGGAGAAACTATGAAGTCGTGGCCTGGTGAAGGACTCCCTTTGATAAATTGAAGCTTGATGTTGGCCAAATAATCCAAAATGCAGATTGAGTCCTGGTCATCACTGGAAGGGAAAGAGAGAATAAGTCGACGTATATCATAGTGCTGCAAAATGAAATGAATGCGTGAAGTGACTGCTAAACTGGAATTCCACTGAAATTGGTGGTAAATACGAAAAGTTTTCAATCCTGTAATTTAATTGAATCTGGTACTTCTCATATCACCTACAGGTGTGGGCTGAGAAGACACAGACGAGTAATCGCAGGCTGTACTTTAAGCTGAAATGAAATTTCTGTTTCTCCCATCACATTCCCAACTGGCTGGGCATGAGTATGTGTGCTGGATTGTCGGTCAGTCATAAGAAGTGCAGAGAAAAGAGCACATTTTGCCCCTGTAACTTTCAAATGACTTCTTAAACTAATCGTCTCACTCTGACCAACCTCTCTCAGGCACTTCTTTAATGAATTATTTTTTTCCCCTTTTGTGTGTGGGAGTAGTCCCTCAAGTCTATTGATAGCTGATGGCAAAGGAGATTTTCATTAAACCCTTATTAGCATTGACCCGCCAATACATGTAGGGTGACTCTTCTTGGTGGCGGTTCTGCTGACTCAAGGGATGGCTCAAGGCTTTGGCTCTCCAACTCCCAGCGTTCTGATGTCTAACGAGCAAGTTCAACAAATCTGGCAGGGGTTTTAAATGCTCATTCACCTCTGGACAGTGAAGGTGATGGCAGGCATCCAGAGAAGGTTTTCCGCATTCATCATGTATAGCATATTTTTTATTGTTTAGGTATAAATCTGACATTAGAACTTTGCTAAGTACAGACTAGAATATCAATGGAACAAGCAAATATGTCAGTATTTATTTTCAATCATAGAAATCATATTTCAAGCCATAAGCTAAGTACAGCTGAATAAAGTGCATTGAATATTGCAAAATGACCATTGAGTAATAATAAAAAGACAAGTGTGGGGGTGTGCTTGTGCAAGTCAAGCTCCAATAAATCCTCAATTCTCCACTTGTCCGTGTATCCAGGATTGATATCAGCTTGGCATGTGCGTCGCATTTACTGCTGCTTCCCATTATTAAAGAGAGCGATTTAGTCAAATGATAAGTTCTCAAAACAATATAATGGACTTAAGTCCTACAACGTAAACCATCATGGTTATCTTTTAGCATCTACATGTCTGAACTCTAAAAGCTGGGCTCCTGCTATCTGTTAATACATAGTGTCCCAACTGCAGTAAAAAAACTAATTATGGACTATGAGGTTTTTTTTGTGTGATTATGAGAATGAGAATTCCAGTATTTCATAAATACCAACATGCCTATAAAGTGTTATTCCTTTTATGTGCAGGCCTTTTTTAGCTATTCTTAGGATGGTAAAAAAAAAAGCTTTAAAGCTTCATTTGTAATTGTAAGTCTGTTTGACGAGCGTGCTCATGGTTTCACATGGATTAATCAATGACTTCTACTGTAGGTTGGTAAAATGTAAAGAGAGAATTAGGCAGAGTCACAGACTGCAGATGTGTGTGATTGCGAGTGTATCCCAGGAATATATTACAAGTCTGCCATGAGCACATCAATAGTATTGAATGCAAAAGAAACGGCTTTCTCAATATTGTTGCCTTAATGAAAAGGCATTGACTCACGAGCAGCGGCGATCATGTCATCACGTCTCTTTCAGATGTGGCTGATGAACTGAATTTTCAGGAATTTACAGGTTTTTCAATCTGTTTCTTCTTTCCACAGGTACGTTGATGATGTGATATCCAGAATCGGCCGCATGTTTCCAGACATGTCTATCGAGCTGTTCCGGCCTAATGGAACATCGGCTGTGTTGCTGGTAAGATCACCTTTGGAAGAATCAACACAACAGTCACCTGTCAAATTTACTTTGGTCAAATTTATTTACATGTAGTCATAAATTTGTTCTGCCTATTGGTCAATAATATCCCTTGTTCTGAAGGCCATTTACAATACATAGTAAGGGTTGTAAGTATAAATTTAGAGCAAAAGCTGGGGTGACACTTTTTAAAGATTCTAAGACCCTTTATTGCCAAAAGAAAAAATAAAGTAATTCCTTAAATCAATCTGTCCATTCTATGGCTGTAAGAGATGAACCAATCACTGCTGATTCTTCAACAAGTTAATTTATTTAATATTTAACCAGTGATCATTGGGGTATATCAGCACAGTCCAAGCAGATGGGTGAACCATTTACAATCTGAATTGTGTAAAGTTGAATGTAAGTAAAAAGGAAGCCCAATTCAGGGGACAATAGTTTGAAAGGACAGGCCCGCTGAGGGACACAAACCTTTTGCTCTGTTGTGGGGCTACAATCACAACAAGTTTCATGTGGCTTGTCGAAATCAACGTCTATGAAATTGACAAAAACATATCAGGAGAAATAGAGAAAAGGGGGGAAAATTGATAAACCCTAGATGACCATGCTGTGCTGCAGAGACACTCCTGATAAGGTGAGTGATGGAAACTAGGTCAGTTGGTTATCACTAATGTCCAGGATCTTTTATTCTTCTGGTGCGCTTTGTTCTTTCTTGCCTGAGGTGCTCAGGTACTTGTACATTGTGCAAAGCCTGAGCAGAGTCGATTCGGGATGGCGAGGCGTCCTTGTTTCTTGGGACACACTCTGTTGAGTGCTCTGTCCTCTGGCTGTCCTCATAAACATCCCAAAGGAATCCAGTAAATTTGCGCTAGAGATGTTTGTGTCTTAAAATAATGCAGATTTTTCCGTTGCAAAGAGGCTAAGCTGCGCTTGAGCTTCACAGCAGCGTCAGACAGCAAAGGCACTGAAGACAAGACATGGGATCATCATAGCTTGAGGGCATGGCTTTAGATTTGTCGAGATTTTACAGTGTCCCCTTGTGCTTTCTGGTATTTGTCTTCTTTCAAGAGTGAAATTGGTTCCACTGTGTTCTATCTCTGTGCTGTTAAAGCTCCTGCTGCAATGGCACTTTTTTTTTGGCTGATTGACAAAATCGCTGGGTAGCATTGATTTAATGCTCTCAGCCCAAACGCCATCATCTCCACCTTCGGGACCCTGGCCCTCCATGCAGTCTCTTGTATTTTGCCACAGAATTCATGATGTTTTTCATGTTTGTTTGGGTTTTTTTTGGCAAAGCGAACAAGAAGATGGGGGAAGGAAGGAGATGAGAGAGAAAAAGAGAGGGAAAGAGAGTTAGGGATCTTGGCAGCTGTGCCAGGAAGACTACAAATGCCCCTTCCCCAGCCATGGGTCTTTGCGGGTTCACGCCCACGGGGCACACTCTGCCAGATGGCCCAGTTGGCAGGCTGGCCTGCTCGACCACAGCAGGGATCGCTCGGGTGCCAGCTCCTACACCCAGGGGAGCATGCCACAGTTCACAACAAAGCTTTGAACACGAACGTCCCCGCCTCGTATGCCTGCAACACTTTGTGCCCCCCTAATTACCGTATTAAAGAAAACATAACACACTTTCTCGACAAGCTGCTCTGAAAAGTGATTTCAGTCATTCATGTGCTTCTCAGCCCGTGTTTGTTTGTTTGAGGTGGACCGCTTGGACTTGGGGATTGATGACTGTCAGTTAAAAGAGTAGTTATATCTCCAGGTAACTAAGACAAATTTGGATCCACTTATGTGTTTTGCAGTCTATTTTTTATCATTTTAGCTGTGGTATTACATTTTGTTTCATAACAACAGGTACTAAATAAAGTAAAAACTTTATTTTTTATGAAGAAGAACGAGCTAAAAAGTGACATGTTTTAAGGAAATGTTTTTTGTAATTCTTCTTTTGTAATTGTTAGTGCTTAAAGTCACAATGAAATCAATTTCAAATTAAAAACATCTAACAAAATAGTATTTTTCCATGTATCGATTAAAAATGGACACAGACTTTTAGTGCTTCATGTCAAAACTTCAAGCAATGTGTAAAGTGAAAATTGAAGTGTCCTAAGTACCTTACTTCAGTGGAGACACTAGCAGTCCTGGGATTCAAACCCATAACCTTCTAATAGAAATTGTGATTACTTAACAAATCAACATTTGTGTATTATGATTAATGCATGCATAAAAAGCCAAATGTCCGGTTTCACATGGTCAGATCTTCAGGGAGATCTTCTAATGGGAATTAATGTATGAGGATGGCTTGCTATACTTTAAAAGGGACTTGTCCATCATGCTTGCTAGAACTCATGGGCTAACGGCAGACAAAAATATTGATTAGAGTGTTTTCCTTCACGAGGCATTGGAATAGTTTACAAATTTTGTTTTTAGCTCTTTTCCAATGTAATAAGTCAATCATTTCAACCACATTTATACCAAAAATTCTCACGATTTTTTCGAGATTATGTCTGGCTTCACAAGACTTCCCAAAAATACTGAATGATCCACTGCTACCAATTGTGCAGTTTTGTTTTGAGGCTGGGTGGTCCCTATATTGTGACCCATCAGTACAGTGAAAGCTACTTCTGGTTTTCAAAAGGATAACTGCCGGACTTCTAAATACCTTCATATGTGTTAAACCCTCATACCACCCAATAGAAGTTAATACAGTCAAAATGTATCCGAGCCACCACAGTACAGCAAGCGGCTTCAAAACCCTGCAAAGCTAAACCATTTTGATGCAGTACAGCTAACATAGTCAAACATAGCACAGTTTAGGCCTAATCTGCACTGCTTGCAGCAGAACTTTGTCAAAAACAGAAGTGCTAGCATTTTAATCAGTGCTGTAAGGTACACCGCATCCATCAAAATGCCAGACTTTCCATCTTGTTCTTTTTCCTTACATGGGTACGATTGAAGCATACAAACATGCATTTCTACTCTGTTCAGTCGCTTCTATTCATGTAATCGTTTTCATGGGGAAAAATTAGAAAATTCTATATTATTCAATTACTGTAGCCTGCTCCAGTGTTTGCAGAAAGGGGTTTTCCTCTCGAGTGCTTCTCGAGTGGTTGCTGCAGGTTCCTCTTGGGGCGATGCTGCTTTGAAGTCAGGTCAGGTGGTCCTGTTCCCCTTTACTGGAGAGCAGTAGAGCCCTGCCCTCAGCTCTACAAATAACAACTCAAATCAAAGAAGTGGATGAAAAATAAAGAAAACGTCTGCCTTGACAAAATCAAGTTCATTCACGAAGCTGCCAAGCTGGATTGCTAGGCAGATTGGGTATAAAGCTTTTCGGATGAAAAAATCCGAACAGAAGAATGAAACATTTTCATCTGTTGGGAAGGTGTCCGATTGCCTGTAGTTTGTTGGCTATTTCACCTCATTATGAATCTTGTGTTGGTGCTTTTTGTACCTCGACTGCATCGTGTCTGAAGTTAGTGCCAAGATAGGAGCTGTTTTCACCAGGAGGGTGGTCAGTTAGGCAGCACAGCCAAAATGAAGACGTGCCAATGCTGGAATCATAAACACACTGGGGTCTAAGGTGTGTAGACTTAGATAGAATTCTAAACAAAATTAAGGAGGCTGGCAAACCTACCTGTCAGGATACTACTGAGAACAAAATCACTTAAAAACCACCTGCAAGCCTTTTTTGATTTATGCTTGACAATAAAAAAGGCATACAGTTAAAAAAACAGGAAATAATGACTCTCAAAACAGTATGAAATGAATCTATCAGATCCTGGTGGTCTGCTTGACAGGAGAGTTGTAAAACTGATACAAAGATACAACCTCACTCTTGAAACTAAATGTGCCAGGTTGGGTTTTTGTGGAGTAATGATAAAAAGAACCTTTAGTTTTAAGAGCAATAAAAATCTCCAGCTTTCGTCCAGCGGTTCATTCTCAAGCTTAATCAACCCCCAGAGCACGCTGGATGTGTCTGGAGCAGGCTTGGTGGTGCCGCAGCGTTAACTAGGGCGTGAGATTGAGGGCAGAGGGAAGGGCCGGCCCTCTGTGAGCACTCTTATGAGCGATGCTGCCTGGGCCGTAATTAGGGGATGTTAATGAGCATGACAAAATACCTCCTCCTCTTCCTGTCCGCTCCACACTTTCTGCAAACCTTTGATACATTCACCACTCTCCCCCAGGCTTCTAACCACCACTACCATGGCAAATGGGTGCAAAGGATATAATGTTGTTCCGATTCCGATACTAGTATCGGAAATGCTGCCGATACCACCAAAAAATCTGGTATCGGTATC
>JBBMFX010000016.1:12244526-12254787 GCA_037832545.1 Rhabdalestes septentrionalis | reverse complement strand
GGTGGGTGTGGGTGTGTGTGTGTGTGTTTGTGTGTGTGTGTGTGTGTGTGTGTGTGTGTTTGTGTGTGTGTGTACACGCGTGTCTGTGTGTTTGTGCACAACGCTCAGATATCAGAGCAGATGGCCGTAGTTTTGCTGTTATTTGTTTTGCACAAGCCAATTTCTTGTTGGAATCTTTAGGTGGCGAAGCAAAGAGACAAAGTTAAAAAGAACTCAGCATGTGACGGAAGAAAAAAATAAAGGGGAAAAAAAGCAAGCCCACCCTCTGAAGTTATCCATGCCCCCCCACCTCGTGTTCTGGAATGTTCTGCAGCGACAGCACGGCTTCAGTCCGCCTCAGAGTGAGAACACACAAACAAGCTCATTTTGTGAACGACGTCTTACTTAACTGGCCGTCAGCCACTCGCAGGCGGGGATTTAATAATGCAGTGCATCAGTGCTGCACATGTGGGACTTGTCACTGGCCATCAGTGCTCAACATCAGCCCCACAAAGCTTTCCATCCATCTTCACTTCCTGTCACGTCAGCACACTCTTGGAAAGGTTTTCTTAATTTTGACAACTTCATATTTTGGCGTAGTACTAAAGACCACAACATGACATATAGGGATAAATATTGAAAACACATATTGCAATAATTCAGGACATGTCTAAAGCACAATATTCTACTTTTTTCCCATCCTCCTCTAAGTTGGAACAGACCAAATGTGCCAGAACTGCCACATTTAAATACTTTAGAAGTGCAGTTCTTCACTAAATCAGCTCAACAATGACTCAACAATCGTCATCGTTTCCTACAGAGTTTCTTGTGGATTACCAATGTTTGCTGTAGCACTGGGCTAACAATGTTTTTTTGTAAATTGAGGACTGGAATTTCAAGCGATTTAGTTTTGTCAATCCACTGGTTTCGCTTTCATTTTGTTTTTTGGCGACTTTTTACTGTCATGGTAAATATTTAGCCACGATAGACCACCACAGACAAATTTTAAGAGTACAAAATAGTGTTTAAGTACTGGTGGTACTATCAAAATATCATTAAATTGCCCAGCTATTATGTAAAGAAATATGTGAAATAAATGTAACAACATAATACTGGTTTCCAGAAAATATACTTCTTTATTATAGTAATTTTTTACATGCATGTCTGTTGTTCTGCTGAAGTCTACATTTTGATCTAGATGTTGTACATAGCATGAACACTAATTACAAAGCTCTCGTCGAAGCGATTCCATGTAGCAGACATTTCCACTCCTGATCTGCTGCTGCTCAAACTTGTTAAACACATTAAAAATATTTTAAATCAGATTAGTTTGAAGTTACTTTCCAATTTTTATGAAGTAGTATCTGTTAGACAGTCATTCATGTTTATGTATGATGGACATAACAGAGGACAAGGGTGTTTTGGTGAGCCCGGTCACACGAGTTTTCATGCAGCCATCACAAAATACAATTTAATCAAAATACCTGCTCCGATCACCATTTAGGGCTTTTCATGCTAGGACAATGCTTCTTTTTTTTCGTGCTAATACAATGTTTTAGTACCCGGGCAGTAGGAGAGAAATAATGAGTTGATTCCGAACCTTAACCTAACTATAACCATAGCGTTTACCTTAAACTTACCATAGCTGAACCTTAACCTTAACCATAACCTAACCCTAACCTAAACCTAAACCTAATCTAAACCAGTTAGCGCAGCTACTGGTGATTCTGCTGTGACCATGAAAATCCTTAGGGTAGTAGAGCACGAAAAAAAGCCCTTAATCGTGATCGGATCACGTATTTTGATTAAATTGTATTTCGTGATGGCTGCACAAACACTAGAGCTCAGATCGGGCCCAGAAAAATGAAACCCGACCGGACCCAAACCCGAGCACCTTTAGTCCGAGCCCAAACCGGCCCGAAACATTAACTGTGATTATCGGCCCAAGCCCGATTTAACCCCGACAATTAGTTTATTCCGTGGGTCGTTCTAATGCTTGATCACAGCCCGGTCCGTGTTCGGGTTCGGACAGAGAATCTAAGCTCTCACGAAACACTCCAGATCGGGTTGGTTTTGGCAGTAAAAAAGCTCACAGGAGTGTGTTCCCTAAAATGGTGTACTCTTCTATTGCATGATGCTTTCATCAAGCTATGGCCCTGAAAAGATTTTTTACTCAAAAATAGCATTAAGCTGCCACTTTAGGACTTGAGAGGAAACCCCATATTCTTCAGAAACTAAGCATCCAGGGCAAAGACCCTGAGAGCCTGTATAATAGCATGTGTAAACACAGATAATCACATAGCTTAAATGCAAAACTGTCAATTTTTGAACACGCTCTGGGAGGAAAAATGACCTCACTAACTCTTTATTTAGAGGACGAGGCAAAGTCATTTGTCAGAGGAGAAAATGACACAGCTTATGCACATTACATGATGTGTATAAGCTACATTTTATACCTTGTAGGCCTATCCTGATTTTTAACTAGGCTGCAAATGACTTGAAAGCCTTTTGTGTGGCTACATGGAAGTTTTGTTTTCAGATTTGACCAGATTTGTCTATTTTGGACTGTCGAGAACAAATCCTTGTTGAAATCCTGCTTACATTCTGTTGGTTTTAGATTGTGACACTTTGTTGTGTTTCCAAAGTTTGGTTCCTCATTTCTCCTACCATTTTGAGCCCAAATTCTTGAAGCCTGATAATGAAGGGCATCCTTAATATAATCATAAGCCTTAAGATCAGAGGGTCTTAACAAAGTTGGGAAACCCATGCTGGCATTCAGTATTTTTAGTGTTTGTATTTTTGCTGATTTACTTTTAAATGGAATGCTGCACCTTATGAAAATATCTGGGAGTGTCAGCTTGATCCGTTGAAGGGACCCAAGCTGATGCCTGGTCAGTGAAGATCCATCATGTTTGTGAAGTGCTCAAGCGACCTGCTTGAGGAAAGAGAATGAAGAGATTTTGACATCCACCCTCAGGGACACTTTAGAATGCATTAAGTTGCGAATCAATGGAAAATCTATAGATGCTGACATGCTACAGGCCCATCCGAGCACGAGCACATGACTGCATGCGAGTGATTAGTTGAATTTTAAGTCAGTGGGTGTGTATCGATGCCCTGAAGACTCGAGAGAGCTGACTGATACTGAGACCTGCATGAGCTGTTGCCTTATTGTGCAGAGAATATTTGCACCTCTCTGGTTTGTTTTTGAGCTTCCAGAGGGTTGTGAGGAAATCTGATATATACTTCATACAAATACACTCAAGCCTTCAAGAAGAACTGCAATTGTGGTCTCCTACATGATGTTGCTGTTCTATGAAAATTTAGATTTAATATCTTTTTAATACACCAGCTGCAGTTTACCTTTCCACGACATTTAATGCCTACTGAGCCAATACAAATGGTGCAAAATGACGTGGATTGAAATATTATTGCTTTAACATGCCTTGATTTTATGGACAAAATTATTGAGATGCCTGACCATTCCACAAACACAGACTTTAATGAGGAGCTGGTCCTCCTTTGCAGCTAGAAGAGCTTGAATTTATTGTGGAAGGCTTTTCACACGATTTTGGAGTGTTTCTGTGGAAATGTGTGCTCATTCATTCTGTAGAGCATTTATGAGGTCAGGCATTGATGTTCATGCCAAAGGTGCTGGATGGGGTTGAGGTCAGAGCTCTGAGTGGGCCATTCAAGTTCTTCCACACCGAACTCATTCAGCCTTGTCTTTGTGGACTATACTTTGTACGTTGGGCTTGAAGGCCTGAATCGCAATCTGTTCCAGTCCATTCCAAAGGTGTTGGATGGGGTTGAGGTCAGGGCTTTGTGTGGGCCACTTGGGTTCTTCCACACCGAACTTATCCAATTATATATTTATGGAGCTTGCTTGTCTTGGTCTGCTGAAGTATTAAGTCCTTCACTGAACAAACAGGTGTGATCCAGACCTTGTAGTGTACATGCATACAAAAAAATAAAATATTTTCAGGGCCTTTATTTAAAAATTCATGATCTAAATGTTACTTTTGTTTAATGTGTGTTTGTGCATGTACAAGATGTACTACAGTGCTACTGACAAGAAGTTACAATAGTGTAAATACACAATAATGCAAATCCAATCTAAAAGCCCAACAATAAATACATTCGGGGCTTGATTTGGGCCAGGGCAAGAGAATGTCATCCCCATCCCTTAAAAAAAAAGAAAGGCGCACTATTGCTTGATTCCCATCAGTAAGCCACCAGAACCATCTTGCAGGTGTTATTTTCACACCCGCCTGCCCTGTGCACTTCATCCCTACTGTGAAAAAAATAATATTTCAATTTTCATTGCTCAGACTTTCCTCTTTGGAGGCTGTGGGCAGTAATGGATGGCGGTTTTGAGGACTGCTGTCAGCCGCCTAAAGAGAGCAGAGGCCAGGCTCTGGGCTGCTCCAACAGCCACCAATTTAATAAGCAAACCTTGCAGCAGGCAGGGCATGCGAAACAAGGCCTCGCCAAAAAAGAATGGGTCTTTCTGCCTGGGTTTTTTTTCTCTTCCTTTCCTTTTGGATATGATTGATCACCTCATAGTACTTCTCGTTTCCCTGCGTTTCTGTGGAGTCATGGAGAAAGGAGGATGTCTGTGGATGTCGTGTAGTTTGACACGTTTCATACAGACTGATTAGCAGGTAATATTGTGGTAATGACAAAAGCACCAGATGACACAGTTGTGGAAATTAGAATGGGGTGAGGTTGGATTAATATGAAAATAATGTAATATTACCATGCTTCGATAGGCTTTAACAAAAAAAGCTTATAGTGGGACATTTTTTATTTCTCAAGTAGAAGGGTCAAATGTTACACAAACCTTCATTTTGTCTACTGTTTTGTGGGCATTTTTGGATTGAGGTGTGTCAACAATCAATGCCGTCTTTGTTCTTGTAAAGGAGTTTGATTTTTTTTCTGTCAACATGTGTGGCCACTTTGCTCACCTGTTGCAACATTTTCTTTTTTAACCCACTTTTTTTGGCCTTTTAGATTGTTAAATATTAGGGATTTCTGGGGAGGGGAATTTTTGTTTATTTTATTTTATTTTGCCATGGCAGCAAAGGCAAAAGTGACCTTTGGACGCACTTGTGTGTGGATGCAATGACAATGAAGAACATTAGATTACTCAAGACTCAAGATCCTCATCCCGCCAGAGAATATTTGACTATATTCTTCTGTATTGTTTTGGTATCGCTTTAATTTATTCAGATGCATCACTGAAGCTTCGAGGCGTTGTCCTGGAATGTATAGGGTTGAATAGCCGAGGATGTAGATTGAGGATGTTGTGGTGGAATTGCAGCGGGTGCGGTTTTATTCTATTATCACTTTTCCACTCCATGACCATTACACACGTAAAGGTGTATTCGGATGATCAGTCTGCACGCGATAATGAGGCGTTCCTCTGGGGGATTCGCTAGCGTCTCATTAATTGAGGCCAGATCTTTCTCCAAATGCTGTTTTCTGTGGAAAGCTTTTGTAGGTTTTCTCTTCAATAATTAGACTTGCCAGTCTGAGGCAATGATGTGCTTTTTTTTCTGTCCATGCGCCAGGCTTTTTTTCTGTCAAAGAGAAACCAAATAATTTCTCCTTAATGTATTTATTCATGTACGCATGGAACGTCATTAGATTCCTGTCCTGTGCTCTTTAGTTATCTGTTTGCTTTTCTTACCCAACTTCAGAGCAATCCATCAAGCGAAATGCTCATGAAGGCTGTGTATGATTGGGCTTGAAGTGAGTCCTCCTTCACAACCCTGCCCACTTGCCAGCATGCTAAAAGCCATCTGAAGGTAACATGATTATTGTTATTGGAAGGCAAATTGGATTGCTGCATTGCTATGTATAGAAAAATCCAGAAAAGTATGATGAAACTGAGATATTTCTAATAATTACTTAAACAATACTTCCTTCTTTGTGTTTGTTTGTGGAAGACATGGAAAGATAAAACCGAGTCTTTTTGGTAACTGTGGTTATTTTTAGATATAGACACGTCTTATACTGTGCAGGAAATTAATTTACAGCACTGGTCTTTTCTAAGGTACCTCTTAAAATAACAAGGCCTCCAGGCCTGTGCTGCTCTATTAAAATGTACCATATTTTACAAGAACATAAAGGATGACTTATCTGTCCATATCCCTTTCTGTAGACCAGTGCCTGTGCTCTTTAGACCACTGAACCTTCCCATCCATCGTTATAATGCCCCAAGCTGCTCTTTTGCTTTTTGCTACATATCAAGTTAATCCACATGTATCACACTCATTGAATGTGTACTTCCAACCACATTTTCCAGCAATGATTACTGAAAGCTTTCCAATACATCTAAATACAAATGCCATTTTAGTCAGTGTTCTTCCTGAGCAGTCTGAATATCCCATCACCCATAACTCACTCACATCTTTTCTTCTTGCCCTCAAGATCCAAAATCAAGGTCAACTGGACCTGAGTGCCAGTTTTATACATACCACACGGCCTGGTGGGCCATTAATTGTGTAGTTGTATCATTCGTTGACATTTTCAAAGTGGCGCCCGACTCAGAATGAGTTAATGACTTAATCTGAAGAGGTCAGCAGTTCACCTGCGGGGTCAAATGTGCTCAAAGCATGTAGCGAAAAATAGAACAAGTGTCTGAAAGATCAAGAAGTAGAAGGCTGCGAGCATTTTCTTAAAATGGAGGATAATACCACATACCACAAATGCAAATGAAACATAACATTACCCTCGACACCTGAAAAGAAATGATCCCACTGTTGAAGCAGGAGAATGGTCAGGAAACAGTATCTTCTTCTCCACCCTTTGTTCTGACAATCTGAACTACTGCTTCTCCCTGAGGACACGGTAATTGATTTGTCTAAATTAGCTCACATTAACCTCACCTTGTTATAAAAGCTCCCCATTTTACACTAACGTTAGTTGCTAGAAACACCCTGAGCTGTCTCGGTTCTCGTATCAGGGATATATAGCTGCTACTTAAAAAAAAAACTAGAAGCTGATCCTTTTGTAGTAGTGAATATATTAATTACAAGATATTTAATTCACTTAAAATATGCATAAAACAGAACTCTTACATGGTGAAATACCATCAGCGCCATTTGTAAATAATTCAGTGAGAGATTGACAATCTTACATATTTATTATTATATCACTTGTTATATTGCACTGCTTGTTTAGTACAGTGGCTCAGAATCATGGGCAAGCTTATAAACTGCTCTTCAGCTCTGAAATTGAATGTGAAAGTCGGTCCAGCAACAGTATGTTAATAGAGCTGTTATTCAGTATTTATTTTATATAATTTATATATCATTCTCTCTTATACCAGCTACATTTAGGCTAGTTGATTATTAATGACTAACAATCAAAATAATAATTTTTGCTGCTACAGGTGTGTATGTGACTTTATGTCCTTCCACATATGTATGTGTGTGTGTCTGTTTGGGTGTATTTTTACCAAACTCTATATCTCCTCTGATTATGTGAGCTGAACTTTATCCCGCTGGTCTTCATTGTGCTTCTCCCTCCCAGGCCCTATTGGGGAAGATCCCTGTACCATTCCCCTCCCTCCTCTTTCCCCCTGCTGGGCCCATCTCTCCCTATTCCTCTCGGTCAGTGGTGGGGTCAAACGCCCTCTTCCTCAAACACGCAGGTGAATGGTGGTATTGAGAGGAGTGTCAGCGTGCTGCTGCTCTGCCTCCTCTCCGCCTGTGCAGTTGCGTTAATAATTCACTCACAGCGGCTCAGACAATAAGCGCCTCTGTTTTGTTCGAGCAAAGGTGTTGCTGTTTGAACAGCTTTGGCAAATAAAGCAAAGCAGCGTCAAGATCCCCCTCTCTCTTGTCTTCTCCTCCTACTTTTCTCTCTCCCCAACACACACAGGTGCACAGATGGAGTAGTGTATTTAGGTTTCCTTCGGAGTAAATACAGCTTAACTCCATAGACCGGTCCAAAAGCCCTAGATTGCACTTTGGAGCAAGGCGGAGGGTTTTTGGCAAGTCTTTGTGGAATAGTGGAAGTTAGAAAGCAAATAAAGAATGTCTTAATATGGTTTAGAAGTTTTTTTTAATCTCTGTTGAGATGGATGTGTAACCATTCAGTCTTTAAAGGATCAAACAAGATTGCTGATTATGTCCCAAGACAGGGTCCCAAGATTGCTTCTTTCAGTTTTGCAATCAGTCCAATGTCACTAACAAAGGTATTAGCATTTACGATGCTGTTTAAGGTGGGTTTCCCTTTGCATTCATTTACAAGGCTGAAAAATATTTATTATTGCTATCACGGATGCATGACATTAGTGCTAATCATTTCTATTAGTAAAGGTATAAAGTTTAACCATTGTTGTTAAATTGCAAATATGGTTCTATTTGCAAAACAAGCTGTTTAAAAAATGTATATATATATAAAGTAATAATAAATAAAATGGCTGCAGCGAAAATTCCCTCCTTGATTACGGCTGGTTCTAAAGGTTCCCCACTTTTGATCCGAATGGTCAGCCAACAAATATATCCTGATGACATTGATATTGACTGACCCTCAGTTAGGTTTGTAAGACCTAGGAGCAGCCAGTAAACAGTTCCTTTAAACTGAGGTGGACAAGCTGTGGACTCTGTCTTACACCGGTCTTGTGCGTGTGTCTACAGGTGACGCTGGGGAAGGTGCTGAAAGCAATCGTGGTAATGAGAAGCCTGTTCATTGATCGCACCATCGTCAGGGGATACCATGAAAACGTGCACTCCGAAGATGGAAAGGTATGGCTTGAATGGGTTCTAGGCATTCTCAGAACCTCAGGGTCAGAGTGATCTTCATTGCACACACAACCCTGTAGGCCATTTCCAGTTCTGTCCATAGTTTGCTGCAGCCTGGAACAGGCTTTATGCATAGTTGACTAATCAGTTACTGAAATATGTAGGTGCATAAATACAGATTCTTTTTTTTTTATTTGTCTTTTTTTTATATTTATATGTCTCTTTTATACAGTAAGGAGAAACAAACTTAATTGTACACCCTTAGTGTTCAGACACAGTATTAAAATGTAAAAGATAAGACATTTAATAACAAGTAAAAGAAATTCAGCTTCAGCAATAAAAATGTTTTAATGTGATCGTAAAAGACATTGCTGTTGGTTGAAAAGATTTCACGCTAGTACAGCTAGTAATAATGGTGAAGGAGCAGCATTAGGTTCACAAGGACAAGATGATTCTACAACACCATTGATAGGTTTATGATGTAAGTTTCCTCTAGAGATTAATGATAAGGAAGGTAAGAGAGAAGTCAGACATCACTCTAATGTACAACTGCAGGATGACCTGAAAGCTAGAAAGTGGATCTGGGGAGGAGAAGAAGGAAGTGTTATCATGGCAAGGACCCCAAACATACAGCCAAAATAGCTCAAGACGAGCATCTATAAAATGTTGAATGTGCTTACATGACCTCTCCTGAGTGTCATTGATAATTCATGATGGATTTTGAATTTGTAAGTCCAGCAGAGGGACACTGATAACCTTGGGGAATTGAAGGTTTGCCAAGAGGAATGGATCAAAATTCACCCAAAATGCCACTAAATGAGCGTGTTAAATGCTGTGTAATGCATACCATATTTTGTAGATACTACATACAAAGTATACATACTACACATTATAGCTATATGTGTACCACAGAAAACTCTAATTGTAATCTAGAAGTCTCAGTTTCTCCAGTTTCCAGTCAAGTGAGCCAAGTGTTATGTCAAGTGTTTGCAAAGCCATCGCAGCACAATGACAGTTGTGAAGTTGCAGGCCTTAAGTTTAGTTAAGTTTAATAAAGACACGTTGAGCCCAACCTTGGGTTGCATAGAGCTTTCAGTTGAGACTCATTAACAGAGTAATGGAGTTCTATTTCTGAAAATGTCTTCTCCGTTGTTAAAGCCTGGTCCTGGCTTACCATTAGGGGTGATGTTCTACTGAACATCATTTTAATGGATATAGAGCCTCTGCAGTGTTAAGCATTCCTAAGACGATACCCTCTCAAGTATATTTCTTCTGATCTTTTTTATATTTTTTTCTTTCTTTTTTGCACAAGGTCAAGCTGTCCTCCTGGGCTCTTTAGAGAGTTTTGTAAGGGCCCTTGGCTCTTCAGGCTTTGGTAATGATAGGAAATCCAGGAATGTTTTTAAGAGCTATTGACACTAGTCTCTCCACGCAACCTTTTAATAATTCAAACATGTTCGGCGCGCTCTCCCTCTCTGACATGAAAAGCCGGGAAAGGATGTGAGACACTGCCTATCTTTTATCAT